>JZKD02S0050734.1:0-25948 GCA_000966675.3 Picea glauca
ATCCTTACAAAGTATGATGTTATGTTGTCGTCATCATTCATCTTCATGTCACGGAGCTCATTCTTCAGACTCATAACTTGTCCAATGTTTCTGATTGAGAAGATATTTGTTAGGGCATCGTACATCTTCTTCAATGAATCAATATGGGAGATGTAGGGTATCAAGTGGTCTTTTATGGAATCCACTATGATACTCATGGCATTGATGTCAACGTCTTTGAACTTCTCCATAGCTGCAACATTTTGCGGTTCCTTCTCTTCTCCTTCTTCAAACTCTGGCTTCATGATCTTTCCTTTCACGATATCCAACACTTTATTCTTGGCAAGGATGAGGTCAATCCTAGTCTTCCACGCTCTGAAGTTAGAAGCTCCATCTAACTTGTTCTTAGACTTCATAGAGTTCATCATGGCTTACTTGACTTGGTCAAACCCTAGATTTGACCAGAAATCCAAACTTCATGTCTTGGCCTTCTAAGAGTACCAGGAGATGCGCTGGGCTAGGGCGCACTGATCTATCCGAAGATTAGGTCAATCTCATCACTTAAGGTGCCTCAACAAGAGGTTTAGGGTTTCTGCAACTACTTCTGCTGGTAACCCTAACTGCAGTGCTTTTGGAAGCTGCTCTTGCTAGTAACCCTAGCAATAGTTCCTCAATGAGCTCAATATCTAGCAGCTATGTTTCCTTCTAGCGTTTTAGGCTGACTGAAGGGGTGGTGGGCCCATAAACTGTTAGAATATAGAAGATGGTGTGCTCGTTTTACCATTGACGATACCTTCGTCACCCAACCATAGGATGAAGCCTCCCTCCAAGCACCTTAACCTTGACTGAGAATTCCTCCGGAAGCAAACCATAGGCTAGATAGCCAAACAAAGATTAGCGCATCAATCCCCAAGGATAGCGCATCACAAAAGACTGATCAGATGTTCAAACCCCTAGCCAAGAGATATTCAAGCCAATACTGAGAACTAGCTGTTGCTGCAGCTGTACCTGCAACCCTCCTCCAAACCTGCGCACTAGACTACAAGTGCAGTGCGCACCAACTAGGAAATTGTAATTCTGAGATGTGACAAATGAGAACTGGCGCCCTATATTTATAGTGGTTTTGCCAGTTTTGCTGTAGCCGAATTCTCCTTCTGGATAAGTGTTTGTTCAATATATTATTATAATTTATGGCCGACTTCTTCTCTTGGAGGCTAATAGCCTAATATAAATTATCTTCTTGAGATGACAAGGCTTCTAGGGTTATTAGCCAATTCATTAGGGTTTCTCTTGCTTCCTGGAGTTTTCTATTCTCGTCAGGTTCACACATGGGGGTAAATACCTCCCGCAGCTACCATAATATTAACAGTAGGAGCATCCACAAACATTAAAGCATGAGTGAGAAGTGTGTGCCAAGGAGAAACTAAAGTCACATAGGGAGAAAGAGCAATACAAAACAGTACAAGCATGATGGAGCATATATGCACATAAATAGTCTAAAGGATTTCATAATTTGAAGAGTGTGGGAGTTAGTACATAGTTTTGAAGGAAATGTGTGCAACATTAGATGAGGAGACACATGTCGAGGATATAAGTCCACTAGGAGATGAGTTAAATGGAGTTAGTGTAGAAGTGGACCAAAGCACAGAAAAATAATGTAGCCTAGAAATGGTAAGCAACACATGCATTAAGTGGCGAAGAAGAAAAAAACACGAGCTAGATAATGGAGGAGGAGGTTGATGTGATGTGCATTGCAGTAGAAGAAAAATAGTTAGGGACATATTTGAAAAGTTAGACGCAAGTAGAAGAGTTAGGACACAAACCATAATTGAACATTTCAAGTGGGGGGGGGGGGGGCTAGGTGGATTTCAAACTACGTTTTAAGTTTTCCATGATTTGTTCCATAGACTTGATGATACATTTAATTAAATTTCATTCCTTCTTGGAATTTGACCTCTTGAGTCAATTTTGTTTTCTCATTGAGGGGTTTGCATGGCTTGAATAACAAGGACTTGGTATGATGTTGCATGCTATTTGATATTAGTTTTGAGGGGACTCGATCAAATTTCAAAGAGTAAACACGATGAAAACATGGCTTAGAAAATTCCCCTAGAGCCATAACATGACACCTCGTGGCTTTAGTGGAGGAGGATACATAGCCTGCCAACATGATAGATGCACAACGATGGTCATGACATGGATCAATCACATAATGATACATGACAATGTATCCATCGCCGAATCTTTAGTGATGAAGTCATCATATGCCAATTGAGCAATCCCATGACCAATTAGAGCTTGCCACATAGTAGGATGAGGTTAGCATTTTAGAGGTCAACATGGTATGTGGAAGTTTTAGGAGATGGATCCTTGGAGATTTTAAGGACATTTACTGTTCAAGGTTTGGCTAAGTGTTGAATATCAAATTCCAAGAGGGGTTGTGAGATATGTTATATAGAGGTCAAGTTTGTAAAGGATCTTGACATTTAAGTTTCCACACTCGCATGACTTGCTAGATGGACTTGACAAGATATTTAATGGAATTTGATATTTAGTTTCAAATCTAGGTGTATGGAGGGATTACAAGTTCCTTGCATTTTACTATGCATGACTTCGAAAATGGACTCAATACTAGTGGTTAAATGGAGATTATAAAACTTTGAGTCGGTGGTTGGGTGAATCTCACAACTCATGCATCATGATTTGCATAAAGGCCTCCATGGAATTGATGATAAACAAGGTGAAATGTATTCATATCTTGAATATGTAGGGGAGACATAAGCTTGACATCAACTTAGGAATGGAAAAAAACATGTGGAAATTCGACCAAGCATCCATAGATTAAAGAGGGGATAATATAAGGAAAAATAATGAAAGGGATAAATGTAAGGTTTACATAGGGAGGCTCTCACTTGGCCATGTGGCAGTGCTTTAGTGGGCCATGTGCCCCCATTGGTCACAAGTTCCAAAAAAAATCTATGTAAGGTGACTAAGGTACTATTGTGCTTTGTTGCTTTTCAAATGTTACTAAATTATAAGGGTGTGGATTGATATGACCATTAGGTTTAAGGTGTTTGGTATTACAAAGGTTTGAAGGTCTGTAGCTTAGCCATTTCTTAAGAATTCCTTTCATTAGCCATTAAATGATTTGAGATCTACCCCAAGTTTCAACATTGCAGCCCCTTGCTTACTATTCTTGAATTCTTACAACTCCATTAAAATTGCCGACCATTCTCCCTTGTCTACAATTCTGCCCCCACCCGACACTTAAGAATCCATCCATCAGGTCGAAGAATGGAGAGTTGTTTGTGGTTGACATAGAATACCATAGTCTAGTGTAACATGAAATATGACTGAATTAGTTATTATTTAAGCCAACAAAGGAATCAATTGAACATTGCTTGTGACTTAGGACTTGTCATAACAATTCTTTTTAAAGGTCTTTAATTTTTGGGAAGTAGTATATTGGTGCATCGAATGCTACATTTTCATACACTAAATCATCCCAACGAAGTTCTTAGGTGACCTTTTCATCTTGTTGTTGGCAATTTAATACAATGTTTTCATCTATAGTATTGGGAGATGGTATGACCTTGATGTAGGCAAAATCTATTTGAAAAGATACAAGGGTGGGTGTAAATTGTTGGACCCATGGAGGAAAACCCCATTGAAAGATGTATGCTTCACTTCCTTGAACAATGAAATAAGAATATTTTCTTGGTGATACCAAAACCTAGCATGGTCACTATGTAATATTTAGGGCCTATAAAACACCAACCATTTTCCAAGTTAATTCATTTATATCATCCATAGGCTTACAGGAAAGGAGAAACCCACTACTTTTGACNATGCACCCTCTTCCTAGGAGAACAACTCAGAGCAACCAAAAACTAACACTTCCTCTTTACAAGCAAGGCGTTCTCCACCATGTTGAGCTTCTCCCTTAGAATCTCAACCTTCCCCTTTGTTAGGGGTTTTGTTAGAATGTTAGCAAATTGCAAATCAATGGGAACATAATCAAGAAAAATATCTCCCCTTTGTACTCTATCTCCTTTGAAATGGCACTAGATATCTATGTGCTTGGATCAATCATGCAACATTGAATTCCTGGAGAGCCTGCTGCAACTTTAATTGCCATGTAAAACAACCATGAGATCCAACATTTGATTGGTCAACTTTCAAAGCCAAAGGGCATCCCAATACATCAATGGTGTTTCCATATACTCTACTTCAATTGAATTGAGTGCCACTACTGCTTGCTTCCTACTAAACCAGGAAATCATTCCTAATCCCAAGCTGAAGCAATAATCAAAAGTACTCTTCCTTGTGTTTGCATCTCTTATCTAATGTGAATCTACAAATCCATGTAACAATGACTCTCCATCTCCCACATACCTCATGCCATAATGAATTGTTCCCTCCAGATATTTGAGCACATGTTTGGCAACTTTCTAATGAAATTGCTTGGTTCAACCATGCATTGGCTCAACATTCATTGCAAAACAAATATCAGGGTTGTAATTCACAAGGTACATAAGGGACCCTATCAATTTCCTATACAAAAATGGATCTACCAAATCAAAGTCTATGTATGCAGATAACTTCAGATTTGGCACCATAGAAGTTGCCAAGGGTTTGCAATGTAGCATTTTAAATTTTTCCTGAACCTCCAATGTGTATTTCCCTTACCCAAGGAAGACTTCCCCTGCACCTTGCCAAACCTCTAGGCCCAAAAGTTTGCAGAAGACCAATTTCCTTGATATCCTATTCGCTTGCCAACTCTTCTTGCCTTATGCATCGATCTTCTCAGAATTCCCTGTAATAATCAAATAATCTATATACAAAACCTGTTAGCACTTAAATTGATCTCGGTTATTTTCCTCAAAATTTCCAAAGACCTTTGGTTGTAACAATCAAGAAACCAATCTACATAGTCACCTTTGTTGACTTCTCTCTTCAGGCTGGTACTTTTCTAACCTCAAGGGGTGTCCCCATCTATATATAGGCCAATATAATAGACTCTAAAAATTAGATGCCTTAGTCAAAACAACTTTCTGCCATGCTTCAAAAATATGACTTTAATAATGAATTGACGAGACACATAAATTTGCTCAAAAACACAAGTCTCATGTCAATCTGTAGCTTGGGGTCAAATATGCAAAAGTAAATTGAAACTGTAATCTGTCCAAAGGTCATCTATGTATTTATATCTATTGATAATTAATGCATCCCACTTTTATCCTATTTTGTGTGTGTAACAGTGGTATGAGAGTGCTCTAGTCCTTAGGGCCTGATTAGCTATGGTAGTTGTCCATAGCTGACATAGAAACTTATCTCCTCAATATTCTACAGAAACGCATCTGCCCTCTATTTGCGCCCCCCCTCTGCCTGCGTTACCCTGCCAGTGTGTGCCATCCTTTGTCTGCCAATCTGTCCTGGGCGCACGTTTTCGTGTAAGATCTGAGCAATTCTCTGGCGTTTCATTCTCTTTCACGTGCAGAACTGTCCCTTTGTTTGAGAATCTGTCTCTCTCCAACGTGCAAAAATGCCTCCTTTCTCAGGCGGATTCGTGCCCTTCTTGGTCTGTGTGAAATCATTCTCTTCACGATTAGGGTTTTGGCTTCCTGCTGCTCCTCCACGTCCTTGCTCCGGCATCTCCAGTTTTACTGTTGGGCGTTTGGACTTCCTAAGCTTCTTCCCATAGTTACTCACAAACCCGACGTGACTGTTCCGAGTCCCTGTGCAGCAACTCATTCATGTCGTCGTTACCGTCATTCTGGGATATGTGCGATCTCCCTGTTTGCATCGACTTCACGACGGCCACTTTTCTTTTGGTGTGAAAATCGCTGTTTTATTTCGTCATATCACATATCCATTCTAGCCGATCCATCCACGCATCTTCGCAACTGCTTCAATCAGAGGGAGCGTGTTCGAATCACTGCATTTTTAACAAGATTGAAGGCACGCAGATTTGAGGTGATAACTGTTGAAGAAGTAAAAATTGGGACAACAATTTTGGTGTCGAGTTCGAATTTATGGCACTCGTGCCCATGCTGGCATGAAAACCTCAGAAGTTTCGACGCAGCAATAGTGACTCTAACCGATGGCGTGAGGCGTGAGGTTCTTTCAAGGCTACCTGTCATCTCCTCAACGTCTGCAATTTTTAATTCTGAGAAATAGCTCAATTCAATGCAGTCTGCAAACACCATTATTCATATTTTTTCTCATTCGTGGCCGAAGAAGGTTATCTATTGTGGTTCTAGACCAATCTGATCAACAATGGGGTTTACATCCATCAATTTGCCGTGCTAAAAAATGTAAGATCACAGATAATCGATCATCTTGATCTCCAGTTCATAGAAGGTATTCACAATCACCCATGACACATCGCTGAGGCCGTCCATTTGGTGGAGATAATTTTGTAGTTTGTGTACCCTACTTGTGAATGACAAAGGTAAATCCCCCAATTTCAGTTCAAGAAGGCTGGGAATAGAAACACTCATGTTCTCTGGCGTTTACCTCGAATCCCACGTTTCCCCACTGTAGAAGTGATGATAGATGGCAAAAACTGTAGTGCACTACGTCCAGAACATAACGTCAGGAATATTCATCTTCTTTGCAACTTGTTGAGCCCATGGAAGAAATGGATTATAAACATGGGAGGAACATTCCCACTGGTATTTAGTCGCTGGATCAACTAATCCAATTCCGAGCTGTCGAAGTTGATGTTCATATGATTGAAACCAACATTGCTAATGTTTGAGTCGAGGGTGTGATCTTGAGGAAGGCTATGTGGAATGCACTTGAACTATATGGGGAGCTTAAGCCATTATAGGAACTCCTTGGCTTGTATGACTTTGTGATAATTGTAGATGAAAGTAATGAAGGTGATGAGAAATCCTCTGGAGGCGATGCTTTTGGCGACATCAGTGACATCGTTACAATCCTCTTTCCACTTAGATAAACCTAACCTTGGCAGTCGATTGTTGTTTAGAGAAGAATATCATGAGACTTATTATGCAGCCTAACAGTTCCATTTTACTTGCCTAATTGCATAAGTTTATTTGTAATTTTCTTGTAAACATGTGCATTTTCGATAGAAGCTGACACTTTGCAGTCTCCATAGTTGAGTTTGCATTATAAAGTTTGGGTGGAGTTGCAAGAAACCTCTGATGTTTGTCTGTCTTAAAAATGACTCGAGTTGAGGAACTGTTAGAGTTATTGAACACTCTAATCCTCTCTTCTCTGGAAAATACAGTTACCATTGACAAAGCAACTTTGTAGTTTGATATAACATGCTTGCAAGTTTCGTAAGCCAAGGTAGCACTGCTACAAACTCAAACTCGATTTCTTCACGATGCACTTGAGAAAAAGAATCTTCCATTATGAACTAGTCCTTGTTCAGGACCCTCTTTTCGAAGTTGATGAAGATGATGATGGCTATTTAGACCAACAACCGACATAAGAGCAACTCAGTGAGAAAGCTTCAGATTCAAGCACAAAAGAAGATCAACTTCCTCTTTTCAAGCCAATGATCAGACCTTAGAAAGAAATCAGGAAAAATAGACACATAACCAGTATTAGATATGAAAAGGATGTCACCTTTCATAATCCATATTACACAAAACCGATCCAAAAATCATCCTTCATATAGGTGTTTCAAATGCAAGACAACTGCAAGAGTAAAGAAACACTATGGGTGGATGAATTCTTGGCGATAGTCATCGATAGCCAATAAGATATCTCATTCATACCGTAGAATTCATTCTCGGGTATTGATGCATCTTGCAGTGAAAGGATTTTTGTTTTCTCACCTTGTCCCTGACAGGGGGGGACAACATCAGTGATTGACAATCAGGCTTCAAGTTTCGAAGTTTTATCAATTGATAAGCAATAAGCGAGCGTGATTCAGTTTGTGGTTACCCAAAACCACCAGATTGGTTTGTGGTTTTCCTTAAACCACCACTTAGTTGAAGACATCAAATTATCGTAGACAACGATTTATGGTCATCTTTAAACCAAAATTCAAGAGCACTTCCAATTAGCATAAGACATTAGCTTCTAGCTTCTAGCTAACTTAGGAAATGTTTCAGGACCCATTGAGACTAGAGCCAAGTTCGAGAGTTTGTGGTCATCCGTAAATCACTAGATTGGTTTGTGGTCTTCCTTAAACCACCACCACCAATTAGTAGAAGACATCAACTTTTTCTATACATTCAGTTTTTGGTCATCCCCAAACCACCAGATTAGAGCACATTCAACCATCAACAACTGCACACTTCCATATTTCAGCTTCCCAATTTCAGATATCAGTTCTCACTTTGGACTCACAAACACCTCTTCTGATTAAGGGGGGGAAATGTTGGAAACACAATCCGTTAGGGTTATGAACTTGATGGAATATGAAGAGTCAAGTTATTGTAGCGATCATAGGGAGTCCAAGAGACCTTGGAAGATGAATCCAAAGGTCATGCAGATGTATATATATGTGTATCATATTGATTAATAAATGTATCTCATGTTGATCTATTTTCATGTTCTAACATAAATTATGAGCCAAATAATGGGTAAAAGTGAACAAAAGGATGGTGAAGATGCAAGAGAAATATCCTTTCTCCTTGGTTGGACCAATGCTTTGAAAATTTGGGTAATGGAGGAAACTAAGAAAGAAATATGCAATGTAGATTAGTAAATCCTATTTTGTGAACGAAGAGAACATCATGTAAAATAGATAGAAACAACAAATCATAAGCATATTAATCCACACTCCACATAAAAAGGTTTCTTGATTCTTGAAGAGAAGACATCTGCATTACCAATCCCGATATTACATCCAAGAATGACAAATTTGTAAACTAGCCCTTGAAGAACAAGAAGGGTTCTCTCATATGCACTACAAGTTCTTGAATGTGCTAAGAAAGAAAAGAAGATGAAATGAAAGATGATTTGTAAATACTAATAAGCTTTCCAACTCAAAACTCTTAATCTCTTACAGGATGAGAATGGGAGGTTACAAAATTCTCTCCGTGCCCTAAATAGAAAGATGATAAGAATAGGGAAGTGTAACTCCTAGAGAAGTCCACCCTCCTTGCCTAGATAACTTTTCCTTCATGATGGTATTGAGTGTTAAATAAAACTCGCAATGGGTAACTAGATATATCATATTTTTACCAAAAATACCCCTTTTAATACCCCCCAATACCTATAACCCATGGGAAAAATGTATTGGGTGGGGGTTTAAAAAAAGGATTTGGGGAGGTATTTTCAATATCTAGTGAAATTAGGGGTATTATTTAATATCCCATGAATGAACGTGCTATGTCACATGTTCATTGAGTGGAGACCCCACGTGTTTGCCATGGATAGGGGTCATGAATGCATCGAGAAGTGTGCCCTCTTGGGAGGTGTAACTATTGAAGAGAGTGATGTGTAGACTATGAGAAAGATGCCAAGAGAGGTTCTTCACATTCTTCCATACACGTTAGAAGACCATCATAAAATATGTAGAAGATAGGGTATGCAACTGTCCATTGACATCACCCTAAATGGAAAAGGGGACTTGTATGGTTGGAAAGTGACCCTTGGATTTATGTCCTATTGATGCTGATTTTTTAAGCACTGATATAGATTGATTTACCTTGAAAAGTGAACCTAAGATAATGCTATAGCTATTGATTTTTCCTATAACTCTTATTGTTGCAAATTTATGCCAAAATTAGTAGCAAACCACTATGAAAATGAATCAAAAGGGTTCCTAGACATTGTTGTAGATGATCCTTGGCATGTGTGCCAAAACAATACCCCAAGACGTTGAGGAAAATAACAAAAACATATTGACTCATGTCATGGCTATAGGTGTTGCTGCTTTAATCTTGGGAAGCATGCTAGAAATGTATTCTAGGGTTTCTGTTAAGAATAATTCTTTTGGCCAAGAAAGGATGATATGAGAAATGAATTCCAAGTGTTCTTTATAAATTGGTAATACATCGATTTCTCTTGGCATCAAACTTGGTTATCTTCTAAAGGTAAATGTGTTGAAATAGTAGATTCAATGTTAATAAGACCAAAACAAGCAATCAAATTTATCATATAAATAATAAAGATTCAGGATTGCTGCACTCTTGGTGAAGCCAAACTTCAGTAAGTACTCACCAATCCTTGAGTACCATGCACATGGGGCCTACTTTAGCCAATAAAGGGCCTTCTTCAACCCACACTCATGGGTATCTTTCCCATGCACCTCAAAACTTCTTTGGTGATTAATGTATACTTCCTCTTCAATTAGAGAATTCACAAAATAAGTGTTTACATCCATTTGGTATAAAGGCTAGCAAAAATCTAATGCAATAGACATGATTACTCTAATAGAAGTATACCTTTTTTGGACAGACAATTCAAAGAATGAAGAATGAGGGTGCACAAACAATTCGAAGAATGAAGAATGAGGGTGCACACAAAAGCAAGAAGAGCATCAGTTGGGAGGGTAAAAGCAGCATGCACACGCAAATACAGTAGAAGTATGCCCGAACAATGAGTTGTCATAGGGTTTTGGGGGATACACGAGTAGGGTTTTGAGCCCTAAATTCTATGTATAAATATGTAAAGGGGTCGGGTAGAATAGGTTGTTGATGATTCANATGCACCCTCTTCCTAGGAGAACAACTCAGAGCAACCAAAAACTAACACTTCCTCTTTACAAGCAAGGCGTTCTCCACCATGTTGAGCTTCTCCCTTAGAATCTCAACCTTCCCCTTTGTTAGGGGTTTTGTTAGAATGTTAGCAAATTGCAAATCAATGGGAACATAATCAAGAAAAATATCTCCCCTTTGTACTCTATCTCCTTTGAAATGGCACTAGATATCTATGTGCTTGGATCAATCATGCAACATTGAATTCCTGGAGAGCCTGCTGCAACTTTAATTGCCATGTAAAACAACCATGAGATCCAACATTTGATTGGTCAACTTTCAAAGCCAAAGGGCATCCCAATACATCAATGGTGTTTCCATATACTCTACTTCAATTGAATTGAGTGCCATTACTGCTTGCTTCCTACTAAACCAGGAAATCATTCCTAATCCCAAGCTGAAGCAATAATCAAAAGTACTCTTCCTTGTGTTTGCATCTCTTGTCTAATGTGAATCTACAAATCCATGTAACAATGACTCTCCATCTCCCACATACCTCATGCCATAATGAATTGTTCCCTCTAGATATTTGAGCACATGTTTGGCAACTTTCTAATGAAATTGCTTGGTTCAACCATGCATTGGCTCAACATTCGATGCAAAACAAATATCAGGGTTGTAATTCACAAGGTACATAAGGGACCCAATCAATTTCCTATACAAAGATGGATCTACCAAATCAAAGTCTATGTATGCAGATAACTTCAGATTTGGCACCATAGGAGTTGCCAAGGGTTTGCAATGTAGCATTTTAAATTTTTCCAGAACCTCCAATGTGTATTTCCCTTACCCAAGGAAGACTTCCCCTGCACCTTGCCAAACCTCTAGGCCCAAAAGTTTGCAGAAGACCAATTTCCTTGATATTCTATTCGCTTGCCAACTCTTCTTGCCTTATGCATCGATCTTCTCAGAATTCCCTGTAATAATCAAATAATCTATATACAAAACCTGTCAGCACTTAAATTGATCTCAGTTATTTTCCTCAAAATTTCCAAAGACCTTTGGTTGTAACAATCAAGAAACCAATCTACATAGTCATCTTTGTTGACTTCTCTCTTCTGGCTGGTACTTTTCTAACCTCAAGGGGTGTCCCCATCTATATATAGGCCAATATAATAGACTCTAAAAATTAGATGCCTTAGTCAAAACAACTTTCTGCCATGCTTCAAAAATATGACTTTAATAATGAATTGACGAGACACATAAATTTGCTCAAAAACACAAGTCTCATGTCAATCTGTAGCTTGGGGTCAAATATGCAAAAGTAAATTGAAACTGTAATCTGTCCAAAGGTCATCTATGTATTTATATCTATTGATAATTAATGCATCCCACTTTTATCCTATTTTGTGTGTGTAACAGTGGTATGAGAGTGCTCTAGTCCTTAGGGCCTGATTAGCTATGGTAGTTGTCCATAGCTGACATAGAAACTTATCTCCTCAATATTCTACAGAAACGCATCTGCCCTCTATTTGCGCCCCCCCTCTGCCTGCGTTACCCTGCCAGTGTGTGCCATCCTTTGTCTGCCAATCTGTCCTGGGCGCACGTTTTCGTGTAAGATCTGAGCAATTCTCTGGCGTTTCATTCTCTTTCACGTGCAGAACTGTCCCTTTGTTTGAGAATCTGTCTCTCTCCAACGTGCAAAAATGCCTCCTTTCTCAGGCGGATTCGTGCCCTTCTTGGTCTGTGTGAAATCATTCTCTTCACGATTAGGGTTTTGGCTTCCTGCTGCTCCTCCACGTCCTTGCTCCGGCATCTCCAGTTTTACTGTTGGGCGTTTGGACTTCCTAAGCTTCTTCCCATAGTTACTCACAAACCCGACGTGACTGTTCCGAGTCCCTGTGCAGCAACTCATTCATGTCGTCGTTACCGTCATTCTGGGATATGTGCGATCTCCCTGTTTGCATCGACTTCACGACGGCCACTTTTCTTTTGGTGTGAAAATCGCTGTTTTATTTCGTCATATCACATATCCATTCTAGCCGATCCATCCACGCATCTTCGCAACTGCTTCAATCAGAGGGAGCGTGTTCGAATCACTGCATTTTTAACAAGATTGAAGGCACGCAGATTTGAGGTGATAACTGTTGAAGAAGTAAAAATTGGGACAACAATTTTGGTGTCGAGTTCGAATTTATGGCACTCGTGCCCATGCTGGCATGAAAACCTCAGAAGTTTCGACGCAGCAATAGTGACTCTAACCGATGGCGTGAGGCGTGAGGTTCTTTCAAGGCTACCTGTCATCTCCTCAACGTCTGCAATTTTTAATTCTGAGAAATAGCTCAATTCAATGCAGTCTGCAAACACCATTATTCATATTTTTTCTCATTCGTGGCCGAAGAAGGTTATCTATTGTGGTTCTAGACCAATCTGATCAACAATGGGGTTTACATCCATCAATTTGCCGTGCTAAAAAATGTAAGATCACAGATAATCGATCATCTTGATCTCCAGTTCATAGAAGGTATTCACAATCACCCATGACACATCGCTGAGGCCGTCCATTTGGTGGAGATAATTTTGTAGTTTGTGTACCCTACTTGTGAATGACAAAGGTAAATCCCCCAATTTCAGTTCAAGAAGGCTGGGAATAGAAACACTCATGTTCTCTGGCGTTTACCTCGAATCCCACGTTTCCCCACTGTAGAAGTGATGATAGATGGCAAAAACTGTAGTGCACTACGTCCAGAACATAACGTCAGGAATATTCATCTTCTTTGCAACTTGTTGAGCCCATGGAAGAAATGGATTATAAACATGGGAGGAACATTCCCACTGGTATTTAGTCGCTGGATCAACTAATCCAATTCCGAGCTGTCGAAGTTGATGTTCATATGATTGAAACCAACATTGCTAATGTTTGAGTCGAGGGTGTGATCTTGAGGAAGGCTATGTGGAATGCACTTGAACTATATGGGGAGCTTAAGCCATTATAGGAACTCCTTGGCTTGTATGACTTTGTGATAATTGTAGATGAAAGTAATGAAGGTGATGAGAAATCCTCTGGAGGCGATGCTTTTGGCGACATCAGTGACATCGTTACAATCCTCTTTCCACTTAGATAAACCTAACCTTGGCAGTCGATTGTTGTTTAGAGAAGAATATCATGAGACTTATTATGCAGCCTAACAGTTCCATTTTACTTGCCTAATTGCATAAGTTTATTTGTAATTTTCTTGTAAACATGTGCATTTTCGATAGAAGCTGACACTTTGCAGTCTCCATAGTTGAGTTTGCATTATAAAGTTTGGGTGGAGTTGCAAGAAACCTCTGATGTTTGTCTGTCTTAAAAATGACTCGAGTTGAGGAACTGTTAGAGTTATTGAACACTCTAATCCTCTCTTCTCTGGAAAATACAGTTACCATTGACAAAGCAACTTTGTAGTTTGATATAACATGCTTGCAAGTTTCGTAAGCCAAGGTAGCACTGCTACAAACTCAAACTCGATTTCTTCACGATGCACTTGAGAAAAAGAATCTTCCATTATGAACTAGTCCTTGTTCAGGACCCTCTTTTCGAAGTTGATGAAGATGATGATGGCTATTTAGACCAACAACCGACATAAGAGCAACTCAGTGAGAAAGCTTCAGATTCAAGCACAAAAGAAGATCAACTTCCTCTTTTCAAGCCAATGATCAGACCTTAGAAAGAAATCAGGAAAAATAGACACATAACCAGTATTAGATATGAAAAGGATGTCACCTTTCATAATCCATATTACACAAAACCGATCCAAAAATCATCCTTCATATAGGTGTTTCAAATGCAAGACAACTGCAAGAGTAAAGAAACACTATGGGTGGATGAATTCTTGGCGATAGTCATCGATAGCCAATAAGATATCTCATTCATACCGTAGAATTCATTCTCGGGTATTGATGCATCTTGCAGTGAAAGGATTTTTGTTTTCTCACCTTGTCCCTGACAGGGGGGGACAACATCAGTGATTGACAATCAGGCTTCAAGTTTCGAAGTTTTATCAATTGATAAGCAATAAGCGAGCGTGATTCAGTTTGTGGTTACCCAAAACCACCAGATTGGTTTGTGGTTTTCCTTAAACCACCACTTAGTTGAAGACATCAAATTATCGTAGACAACGATTTATGGTCATCTTTAAACCAAAATTCAAGAGCACTTCCAATTAGCATAAGACATTAGCTTCTAGCTTCTAGCTAACTTAGGAAATGTTTCAGGACCCATTGAGACTAGAGCCAAGTTCGAGAGTTTGTGGTCATCCGTAAATCACTAGATTGGTTTGTGGTCTTCCTTAAACCACCACCACCAATTAGTAGAAGACATCAACTTTTTCTATACATTCAGTTTTTGGTCATCCCCAAACCACCAGATTAGAGCACATTCAACCATCAACAACTGCACACTTCCATATTTCAGCTTCCCAATTTCAGATATCAGTTCTCACTTTGGACTCACAAACACCTCTTCTGATTAAGGGGGGGAAATGTTGGAAACACAATCCGTTAGGGTTATGAACTTGATGGAATATGAAGAGTCAAGTTATTGTAGCGATCATAGGGAGTCCAAGAGACCTTGGAAGATGAATCCAAAGGTCATGCAGATGTATATATATGTGTATCATATTGATTAATAAATGTATCTCATGTTGATCTATTTTCATGTTCTAACATAAATTATGAGCCAAATAATGGGTAAAAGTGAACAAAAGGATGGTGAAGATGCAAGAGAAATATCCTTTCTCCTTGGTTGGACCAATGCTTTGAAAATTTGGGTAATGGAGGAAACTAAGAAAGAAATATGCAATGTAGATTAGTAAATCCTATTTTGTGAACGAAGAGAACATCATGTAAAATAGATAGAAACAACAAATCATAAGCATATTAATCCACACTCCACATAAAAAGGTTTCTTGATTCTTGAAGAGAAGACATCTGCATTACCAATCCCGATATTACATCCAAGAATGACAAATTTGTAAACTAGCCCTTGAAGAACAAGAAGGGTTCTCTCATATGCACTACAAGTTCTTGAATGTGCTAAGAAAGAAAAGAAGATGAAATGAAAGATGATTTGTAAATACTAATAAGCTTTCCAACTCAAAACTCTTAATCTCTTACAGGATGAGAATGGGAGGTTACAAAATTCTCTCCGTGCCCTAAATAGAAAGATGATAAGAATAGGGAAGTGTAACTCCTAGAGAAGTCCACCCTCCTTGCCTAGATAACTTTTCCTTCATGATGGTATTGAGTGTTAAATAAAACTCGCAATGGGTAACTAGATATATCATATTTTTACCAAAAATACCCCTTTTAATACCCCCCAATACCTATAACCCATGGGAAAAATGTATTGGGTGGGGGTTTAAAAAAAGGATTTGGGGAGGTATTTTCAATATCTAGTGAAATTAGGGGTATTATTTAATATCCCATGAATGAACGTGCTATGTCACATGTTCATTGAGTGGAGACCCCACGTGTTTGCCATGGATAGGGGTCATGAATGCATCGAGAAGTGTGCCCTCTTGGGAGGTGTAACTATTGAAGAGAGTGATGTGTAGACTATGAGAAAGATGCCAAGAGAGGTTCTTCACATTCTTCCATACACGTTAGAAGACCATCATAAAATATGTAGAAGATAGGGTATGCAACTGTCCATTGACATCACCCTAAATGGAAAAGGGGACTTGTATGGTTGGAAAGTGACCCTTGGATTTATGTCCTATTGATGCTGATTTTTTAAGCACTGATATAGATTGATTTACCTTGAAAAGTGAACCTAAGATAATGCTATAGCTATTGATTTTTCCTATAACTCTTATTGTTGCAAATTTATGCCAAAATTAGTAGCAAACCACTATGAAAATGAATCAAAAGGGTTCCTAGACATTGTTGTAGATGATCCTTGGCATGTGTGCCAAAACAATACCCCAAGACGTTGAGGAAAATAACAAAAACATATTGACTCATGTCATGGCTATAGGTGTTGCTGCTTTAATCTTGGGAAGCATGCTAGAAATGTATTCTAGGGTTTCTGTTAAGAATAATTCTTTTGGCCAAGAAAGGATGATATGAGAAATGAATTCCAAGTGTTCTTTATAAATTGGTAATACATCGATTTCTCTTGGCATCAAACTTGGTTATCTTCTAAAGGTAAATGTGTTGAAATAGTAGATTCAATGTTAATAAGACCAAAACAAGCAATCAAATTTATCATATAAATAATAAAGATTCAGGATTGCTGCACTCTTGGTGAAGCCAAACTTCAGTAAGTACTCACCAATCCTTGAGTACCATGCACATGGGGCCTACTTTAGCCAATAAAGGGCCTTCTTCAACCCACACTCATGGGTATCTTTCCCATGCACCTCAAAACTTCTTTGGTGATTAATGTATACTTCCTCTTCAATTAGAGAATTCACAAAATAAGTGTTTACATCCATTTGGTATAAAGGCTAGCAAAAATCTAATGCAATAGACATGATTACTCTAATAGAAGTATACCTTTTTTGGACAGACAATTCAAAGAATGAAGAATGAGGGTGCACAAACAATTCGAAGAATGAAGAATGAGGGTGCACACAAAAGCAAGAAGAGCATCAGTTGGGAGGGTAAAAGCAGCATGCACACGCAAATACAGTAGAAGTATGCCCGAACAATGAGTTGTCATAGGGTTTTGGGGGATACACGAGTAGGGTTTTGAGCCCTAAATTCTATGTATAAATATGTAAAGGGGTCGGGTAGAATAGGTTGTTGATGATTCAGAGAATAGATTGAGAATGAGAGAAATTCTATGTCTAAAGGTTTAGGGAGAGTTTTGCAGAGAGAGGCTTGCACTGCAAAGAGGTTAGGCAAGATGGAGAAGTATGTCATGATGTATCTATTGTAAGTGCAAACGCAAGTTTGAGAAGATTGCACAAAGAATAATAAATAAGCCAACCGTTGTGGATGTAGCCCATATTTGGGTGAACCATGTTAATTACTATGTCTACTTGTATTTTTATTTGATTGATCATGAATGTTCTATTTATGCATAACTAGATCTAGATCTGTGTAGTAGATGATTGATGCAGAATAAAGATGAATGTATAGTAAATAGTTTATGTTGCAATATGTGTTACAATGATGATGTATAAGTAATGTTTATCAATTAATCAAGGGAAATAGATACAAAATACTGCACACAGGGTAGATACGTAATAATGAACATGATGATAGCCTCCTATCCCCTCATCCCTCCAAAAAATTGGTTCCCGCAACCCCAATAGATGCCTCGGGTGAGAATTTAATTGCATGTAGGTGATGCTGAAAGGGATAGTGTCTACAAGGTTTGTTGGTTAGATATATTGAACTTAGGGTCTTACAACCGCACACCAACAACTGGTTTGGTTGCCGGGACCCAGAATATGTGATTGAGGGAATGTTTTGGAGGCTGAATAAGAAAGAGATCTTAGAATGGATAGAAGGAAAGGAATGAGAATTTTATTAAAAAAAGAATAGAAAACCTTGGATGAGTGACGAGCAATGGACGAAAAGGTATGTGTACACAGAGCTACATGAGATTTTCTTTGGAGAATTTCCTATTATATTAACTGAGTGGTTAGAAATATTAGTGGAGAATACTGGAAGGTAATGAACCGCAACGCCGAGGAACTGGACTTATGAGTTAGTAAGGCAGTCGAATTATGTAAGTAATAAGACTTCCCATGTAGTTGATTTCTGGTTGGACAATATATTGGGAGGTTATATTACAACATTTNGGCTGGTACTTTTCTAACCTCAAGGGGTGTCCCCATCTATATATAGGCCAATATAATAGACTCTAAAAATTAGATGCCTTAGTCAAAACAACTTTCTGCCATGCTTCAAAAATATGACTTTAATAATGAATTGACGAGACACATAAATTTGCTCAAAAACACAAGTCTCATGTCAATCTGTAGCTTGGGGTCAAATATGCAAAAGTAAATTGAAACTGTAATCTGTCCAAAGGTCATCTATGTATTTATATCTATTGATAATTAATGCATCCCACTTTTATCCTATTTTGTGTGTGTAACAGTGGTATGAGAGTGCTCTAGTCCTTAGGGCCTGATTAGCTATGGTAGTTGTCCATAGCTGACATAGAAACTTATCTCCTCAATATTCTACAGAAACGCATCTGCCCTCTATTTGCGCCCCCCCTCTGCCTGCGTTACCCTGCCAGTGTGTGCCATCCTTTGTCTGCCAATCTGTCCTGGGCGCACGTTTTCGTGTAAGATCTGAGCAATTCTCTGGCGTTTCATTCTCTTTCACGTGCAGAACTGTCCCTTTGTTTGAGAATCTGTCTCTCTCCAACGTGCAAAAATGCCTCCTTTCTCAGGCGGATTCGTGCCCTTCTTGGTCTGTGTGAAATCATTCTCTTCACGATTAGGGTTTTGGCTTCCTGCTGCTCCTCCACGTCCTTGCTCCGGCATCTCCAGTTTTACTGTTGGGCGTTTGGACTTCCTAAGCTTCTTCCCATAGTTACTCACAAACCCGACGTGACTGTTCCGAGTCCCTGTGCAGCAACTCATTCATGTCGTCGTTACCGTCATTCTGGGATATGTGCGATCTCCCTGTTTGCATCGACTTCACGACGGCCACTTTTCTTTTGGTGTGAAAATCGCTGTTTTATTTCGTCATATCACATATCCATTCTAGCCGATCCATCCACGCATCTTCGCAACTGCTTCAATCAGAGGGAGCGTGTTCGAATCACTGCATTTTTAACAAGATTGAAGGCACGCAGATTTGAGGTGATAACTGTTGAAGAAGTAAAAATTGGGACAACAATTTTGGTGTCGAGTTCGAATTTATGGCACTCGTGCCCATGCTGGCATGAAAACCTCAGAAGTTTCGACGCAGCAATAGTGACTCTAACCGATGGCGTGAGGCGTGAGGTTCTTTCAAGGCTACCTGTCATCTCCTCAACGTCTGCAATTTTTAATTCTGAGAAATAGCTCAATTCAATGCAGTCTGCAAACACCATTATTCATATTTTTTCTCATTCGTGGCCGAAGAAGGTTATCTATTGTGGTTCTAGACCAATCTGATCAACAATGGGGTTTACATCCATCAATTTGCCGTGCTAAAAAATGTAAGATCACAGATAATCGATCATCTTGATCTCCAGTTCATAGAAGGTATTCACAATCACCCATGACACATCGCTGAGGCCGTCCATTTGGTGGAGATAATTTTGTAGTTTGTGTACCCTACTTGTGAATGACAAAGGTAAATCCCCCAATTTCAGTTCAAGAAGGCTGGGAATAGAAACACTCATGTTCTCTGGCGTTTACCTCGAATCCCACGTTTCCCCACTGTAGAAGTGATGATAGATGGCAAAAACTGTAGTGCACTACGTCCAGAACATAACGTCAGGAATATTCATCTTCTTTGCAACTTGTTGAGCCCATGGAAGAAATGGATTATAAACATGGGAGGAACATTCCCACTGGTATTTAGTCGCTGGATCAACTAATCCAATTCCGAGCTGTCGAAGTTGATGTTCATATGATTGAAACCAACATTGCTAATGTTTGAGTCGAGGGTGTGATCTTGAGGAAGGCTATGTGGAATGCACTTGAACTATATGGGGAGCTTAAGCCATTATAGGAACTCCTTGGCTTGTATGACTTTGTGATAATTGTAGATGAAAGTAATGAAGGTGATGAGAAATCCTCTGGAGGCGATGCTTTTGGCGACATCAGTGACATCGTTACAATCCTCTTTCCACTTAGATAAACCTAACCTTGGCAGTCGATTGTTGTTTAGAGAAGAATATCATGAGACTTATTATGCAGCCTAACAGTTCCATTTTACTTGCCTAATTGCATAAGTTTATTTGTAATTTTCTTGTAAACATGTGCATTTTCGATAGAAGCTGACACTTTGCAGTCTCCATAGTTGAGTTTGCATTATAAAGTTTGGGTGGAGTTGCAAGAAACCTCTGATGTTTGTCTGTCTTAAAAATGACTCGAGTTGAGGAACTGTTAGAGTTATTGAACACTCTAATCCTCTCTTCTCTGGAAAATACAGTTACCATTGACAAAGCAACTTTGTAGTTTGATATAACATGCTTGCAAGTTTCGTAAGCCAAGGTAGCACTGCTACAAACTCAAACTCGATTTCTTCACGATGCACTTGAGAAAAAGAATCTTCCATTATGAACTAGTCCTTGTTCAGGACCCTCTTTTCGAAGTTGATGAAGATGATGATGGCTATTTAGACCAACAACCGACATAAGAGCAACTCAGTGAGAAAGCTTCAGATTCAAGCACAAAAGAAGATCAACTTCCTCTTTTCAAGCCAATGATCAGACCTTAGAAAGAAATCAGGAAAAATAGACACATAACCAGTATTAGATATGAAAAGGATGTCACCTTTCATAATCCATATTACACAAAACCGATCCAAAAATCATCCTTCATATAGGTGTTTCAAATGCAAGACAACTGCAAGAGTAAAGAAACACTATGGGTGGATGAATTCTTGGCGATAGTCATCGATAGCCAATAAGATATCTCATTCATACCGTAGAATTCATTCTCGGGTATTGATGCATCTTGCAGTGAAAGGATTTTTGTTTTCTCACCTTGTCCCTGACAGGGGGGGACAACATCAGTGATTGACAATCAGGCTTCAAGTTTCGAAGTTTTATCAATTGATAAGCAATAAGCGAGCGTGATTCAGTTTGTGGTTACCCAAAACCACCAGATTGGTTTGTGGTTTTCCTTAAACCACCACTTAGTTGAAGACATCAAATTATCGTAGACAACGATTTATGGTCATCTTTAAACCAAAATTCAAGAGCACTTCCAATTAGCATAAGACATTAGCTTCTAGCTTCTAGCTAACTTAGGAAATGTTTCAGGACCCATTGAGACTAGAGCCAAGTTCGAGAGTTTGTGGTCATCCGTAAATCACTAGATTGGTTTGTGGTCTTCCTTAAACCACCACCACCAATTAGTAGAAGACATCAACTTTTTCTATACATTCAGTTTTTGGTCATCCCCAAACCACCAGATTAGAGCACATTCAACCATCAACAACTGCACACTTCCATATTTCAGCTTCCCAATTTCAGATATCAGTTCTCACTTTGGACTCACAAACACCTCTTCTGATTAAGGGGGGGAAATGTTGGAAACACAATCCGTTAGGGTTATGAACTTGATGGAATATGAAGAGTCAAGTTATTGTAGCGATCATAGGGAGTCCAAGAGACCTTGGAAGATGAATCCAAAGGTCATGCAGATGTATATATATGTGTATCATATTGATTAATAAATGTATCTCATGTTGATCTATTTTCATGTTCTAACATAAATTATGAGCCAAATAATGGGTAAAAGTGAACAAAAGGATGGTGAAGATGCAAGAGAAATATCCTTTCTCCTTGGTTGGACCAATGCTTTGAAAATTTGGGTAATGGAGGAAACTAAGAAAGAAATATGCAATGTAGATTAGTAAATCCTATTTTGTGAACGAAGAGAACATCATGTAAAATAGATAGAAACAACAAATCATAAGCATATTAATCCACACTCCACATAAAAAGGTTTCTTGATTCTTGAAGAGAAGACATCTGCATTACCAATCCCGATATTACATCCAAGAATGACAAATTTGTAAACTAGCCCTTGAAGAACAAGAAGGGTTCTCTCATATGCACTACAAGTTCTTGAATGTGCTAAGAAAGAAAAGAAGATGAAATGAAAGATGATTTGTAAATACTAATAAGCTTTCCAACTCAAAACTCTTAATCTCTTACAGGATGAGAATGGGAGGTTACAAAATTCTCTCCGTGCCCTAAATAGAAAGATGATAAGAATAGGGAAGTGTAACTCCTAGAGAAGTCCACCCTCCTTGCCTAGATAACTTTTCCTTCATGATGGTATTGAGTGTTAAATAAAACTCGCAATGGGTAACTAGATATATCATATTTTTACCAAAAATACCCCTTTTAATACCCCCCAATACCTATAACCCATGGGAAAAATGTATTGGGTGGGGGTTTAAAAAAAGGATTTGGGGAGGTATTTTCAATATCTAGTGAAATTAGGGGTATTATTTAATATCCCATGAATGAACGTGCTATGTCACATGTTCATTGAGTGGAGACCCCACGTGTTTGCCATGGATAGGGGTCATGAATGCATCGAGAAGTGTGCCCTCTTGGGAGGTGTAACTATTGAAGAGAGTGATGTGTAGACTATGAGAAAGATGCCAAGAGAGGTTCTTCACATTCTTCCATACACGTTAGAAGACCATCATAAAATATGTAGAAGATAGGGTATGCAACTGTCCATTGACATCACCCTAAATGGAAAAGGGGACTTGTATGGTTGGAAAGTGACCCTTGGATTTATGTCCTATTGATGCTGATTTTTTAAGCACTGATATAGATTGATTTACCTTGAAAAGTGAACCTAAGATAATGCTATAGCTATTGATTTTTCCTATAACTCTTATTGTTGCAAATTTATGCCAAAATTAGTAGCAAACCACTATGAAAATGAATCAAAAGGGTTCCTAGACATTGTTGTAGATGATCCTTGGCATGTGTGCCAAAACAATACCCCAAGACGTTGAGGAAAATAACAAAAACATATTGACTCATGTCATGGCTATAGGTGTTGCTGCTTTAATCTTGGGAAGCATGCTAGAAATGTATTCTAGGGTTTCTGTTAAGAATAATTCTTTTGGCCAAGAAAGGATGATATGAGAAATGAATTCCAAGTGTTCTTTATAAATTGGTAATACATCGATTTCTCTTGGCATCAAACTTGGTTATCTTCTAAAGGTAAATGTGTTGAAATAGTAGATTCAATGTTAATAAGACCAAAACAAGCAATCAAATTTATCATATAAATAATAAAGATTCAGGATTGCTGCACTCTTGGTGAAGCCAAACTTCAGTAAGTACTCACCAATCCTTGAGTACCATGCACATGGGGCCTACTTTAGCCAATAAAGGGCCTTCTTCAACCCACACTCATGGGTATCTTTCCCATGCACCTCAAAACTTCTTTGGTGATTAATGTATACTTCCTCTTCAATTAGAGAATTCACAAAATAAGTGTTTACATCCATTTGGTATAAAGGCTAGCAAAAATCTAATGCAATAGACATGATTACTCTAATAGAAGTATACCTTTTTTGGACAGACAATTCAAAGAATGAAGAATGAGGGTGCACAAACAATTCGAAGAATGAAGAATGAGGGTGCACACAAAAGCAAGAAGAGCATCAGTTGGGAGGGTAAAAGCAGCATGCACACGCAAATACAGTAGAAGTATGCCCGAACAATGAGTTGTCATAGGGTTTTGGGGGATACACGAGTAGGGTTTTGAGCCCTAAATTCTATGTATAAATATGTAAAGGGGTCGGGTAGAATAGGTTGTTGATGATTCAAAGAATAGATTGAGAATGAGAGAAAGTCTATGTCTAAAGGTTTAGGGAGAGTTTTGCAGAGAGAGGCTTGCACTGCAAAGAGGTTAGGCAAGATGGAGAAGCATGTCATGATGTATCTATTGTAAGTGCAATGTGCAAGTATGAGAAGATTGCACAAAGAATAATAAATAAGCCAACCGTTGTGGATGTAGCCCATATTTGGGTGAACCATGTTAATTACTATGTCTACTTGTCTTTTTATTTGATTGATCATGAATGTTCTATTTATGCATAAATAGATCTAGATCTGTGTAGTAGATGATTGATGCAAAATAAATATGAATGTATAGTAAATAGTTTATGTTGCAATATGTGTTACAATGATGATGTATAAGTAATGTTTATCAATTAATCAAGGGAAAGAGATACAAAATACTGCACACAGGGTAGATACGTAATAATGAACATGATGATAGCCTCCTATCCCCTCATCCCTCCAAAAAATTGGTTCCCGCAACCCCAATAGATGCCTCAGGTGAGAATTTAATTGCATGTAGGTGATGCTGAAAGGGATAGTGTCTACAGGGTTTGTTGGTTAGATATATTGAACCTAGGGTCTTACAACCACGCACCAACAACTGGTTTGGTTGCCGGGACCCAGAATATGTGATTGAGGGAATGTTTTGGAGGTTGAATAAGAAAGAGATTTTAGAATGGATAGAAGGAAAGGAACGAGAATTTTCTTAAAAAAAGAATAGAAAACCTTGGATGAGTGACGAGCAATGGATGAAAAGGTATGTGTACACAGAGTTGCATGAGATTTTCTTTGGAGAATTTCCTATTATATTAACTGAGTGGTTAGAAATATTAGTGGAGAATACTGGAAGGTAATGAACCGCAACGCCGAGGAACTGGACTTCTAAGTTGGTAAGGCAGTCGAATTATGTAAGTAATAAGACTTCCCATGTAGTTGATTTCTGGTTGGACAATATATTGGGAGGTTATATTACAACATTTGTAGTGGATTGTACCTAGTCATACAGTGTTGCAGAGAGGGTTTCTTCAAGGGTATGTATGGAAGGTTTAGGAAATCATTGGGTACTTGGATAAAGATGTTGTTGTGCATGATGACAATGGATTCTGATTGCTAAGGAGCTTCACACACATAGGGGAACCGAGGGATGACAAGAGGATAGTCTGAAGGTAGGAAATAATGAAGGAAGAAATGAAGAAGGAAGGGAGGGACTGAGGATATAGAGAACTAAAGAAGTTGTATTAGAAGAGGAAGACGAGTTTGGAGTACTGCGTAGTGGAATAAAGTACACGAGGTTGAAGACTAGGGATGAGTAATGAGAGTTGCGCAATGAGCCATGTTGATTTTTCATAACCTATTTTAAGCATGAATTTCATTCCATTTTAGCATTTAACTTAACCATAAACAATAATGTTGCAACAACCAAGATCACAAAAAGAAATACCATGCACAAGAACACAAGAAGTATTCTGGGAAACCCTTCTCAACAAGGGAAGAAAACCCATCCAAATCCTTTGCTATATTCTTCAAGACAAAGACCTTCACCACCAAGAAATACCTAGCACACAAAAGGGTGCTTAAACCCTAGAAGACTAGTGCCCAAGAGAGGTGTGCACTTTTCCCAAATAAATGTACTTGCTGAAATTTCCAAACTCACATGAAAGATATGTTTCCACAATGGGGATTTTACTTTTACTTATACTAACCTAAACATGTCAACTGAAGTGTCTATTGGCTCAACATGGCCGACCTCTCTAAGTCACATTATAATTATAATTAATATTAACCAGATTAATTATCTTTTACATTTATTATTAATCACATTAAGGTGGGGCCGACCTGTACCCTTTACATAACA
>JZKD02S0050745.1:0-25948 GCA_000966675.3 Picea glauca
AGGTACCACTTCATACGATCCGCCTTGGAAGATGGACATTTGAAGTTGGAAAAGATACACACTAGCCAGAATCCTACAGACATGTTAACAAAGGGAGTAACCAGGGAGAAACTGATTTCCTGCTCAGTTTCAGTTGGTCTTCAAGAATGAAGATGAAGATGAGAAATTTGCCAGGTCCAAGAAGGTTCAAAGTCCAGCATATACAATAGCGATGGAGTTGTTGAGATCAGTCTCCAAGTGGGAGATTGTTGGTTGTGAAGCTTGATTATCTTCCTGATTTAGAGGTCTTTTACTTTCATCCGTGTTTATACCCCACGAAGTATTTACACCCTAGAAGTATGTACACTCTTCCACGCAGGGGAGTGCAGAGGGGGGGTACCCCCTCTGTGGGGTCCGGGGGGGCTATCCCCCCGGCTAGGGGGTCTGGGGGAAGCGGTCCCTCGAAGGAAAAATTGCTTTGTAAATGTATATTGTAATTTCATTGTAAATCTGGACCGTTCATTATAAGATCGCAGATCTAACGGTAGAGATTATGTTAGTGTTTTTTTCCCTAGAAGACAACCCTATTTTATGAGGGAAATGTATCATGGCTATGGTTGATGGCGAATACTATATTATGAGAGAGGAGACTGTGAGAGAAAGAAGAGGAAGTTACAACAGGTTTTGCTGTAGGTTGTATACCTTCATTTGCTGGATAATAATAAAGGAAGGACCTGGCAATTTCTCTGGTGGATGTAGCCCACACTAGGTGAACCATGTAAATTTGTGTCTCTCTTGTATTGTGTATCTTCTGTGTTTTGTTTCCACATTTGTTTTATTTTATTGCTCCGCGGTCCTATTTTTCTAACATAGTTAACATAACCATTAAGGCTATGTGGCTACAACATTTTCTCACTGAGTTGGGCATTTAGTTTCATCGACCGATCATCATCTGGTGTGACAACCAGAGCACTCTGAAGTTCTGCAGAGATCCAATTTAGAGGCAACAGATGAAGCACATCGAGATCCACATGCACTACATCCGAGACTTAGTACACGAGGGGATCATTGACTTACAGTTCTGTCCTTCAGTAGGATAGACGACAAACATTTTCACCAAGACCTTCACTGATCAGAAATTCCATTCTCTGCGAGGTCATCTTGGAGTGAAGGACACAGTTGCCTAGCAACTGTAGTTCTTCTTTTTACATACATTGTACCTTGATGGGGGGTTTTTCCCATGAGGTTTTCCCTCTTTCCTCACTTTATTTTCAGTGTATCGTTTTTACTTGGGTACCTAACATGGCCTTGTTTCCGGCACCCAATCTTTATTTTCACCATAGTGATGTTTAGGGGGGGTGTTGGAGTTACTTCACAAACATCTAGGATTTATTTTTCCTAAGGTTTTTATTTTTTTATTAGTTGTAATTAGTCATTATCTACTCTCCTATATTTTAGGAGAGAATATTCCACCTGGAGAATATTCTCTTTCAATTGACACTTCAATTTGACTAGTTGAGTTGAGTTTAGATGTTGCATTGAGATCATCACCATGCAACATTGGGATTATCACCATGATAATTCAACCTTGCCTTGGTATCATCACCATAGTGGCGCATTAGCCTTGATTCCCTCAGTTAACTCCTCACTACTCTCTATTCAGTCAGTTAACTGAAGACTAGTTGACTAGTTAACTCAACTAGGTGGCAGTTTACTCCCGTAACTGCTTGAGAGACTAGAATAGGTGGCAGTTCACTACCGTAACTATTGGTGTGTGTCCATATCACTCTAGACCACCACTATGGTGACTTGGTTCACTTCAAGTCGAACTCATTGAGTTATACAGAGTATATCATGTGTAAATTATTCATTATTCATAATGGTTAGTGAGGATTCTTCCATTCTTTCTCTCCTTCTTCTTCCTTTTCCAATTCTCTCTACAAATGTGTGTATTATTGTTTATCTAGATATATTCTATGCAGGTTTAACACATTTATAAGCACCTCTTATGGTACAAGTTCTATTGAAAATTCAATAGACCTTTTTGGAGGTAGACCTGGCACCTCTTCTGGGAATACATATTTATACTCTCTTAATATGGGATGATCCTATAGGTTGGGTTTGTTGTTCAAAGTTTAGCACTTGTATTTCATACAAGGGAAATCCCTTTCTGCAATACTTCTTCACTTGGAGGTATGATATTTGTCTCATTAAGACATACTTTCGAATCCATTGTAGGGTTATCCTTCTCCCTTCTGCATCTTTACACTCCAAAGTTTTATTGTAACAACCCAACTTGGTTTTATGGGCAGCTAAATAGTCCATGTCATTAAACAGGTCATAACATCCTAAAGGAAGCATGTTTAAGGTTGCTCAAGTGGGTAATACATTCATAATGAATTGGCATGCTGGTATGGCATATGTTACCTTCCTTTTGGTTCCAGTGGCCAGTTGAACCAACCAATATTTAACATGTTTAACTTTTTGCAATTTACATTTCTCAAGAGTTTGAGGGGTGACATAACTCAAATTAGAACCGGGGTCAATTAAAATGGAAACAAGATGGTTGGAAATCATACCTTCCATCTCCACAACTGAAGCTTAGTGGTCATCTTGTCTATTATCCAAGGCTGCATAAATTTGTGGCATGCTACTAGACACATCATTGACTATGGTATCCTTTTGGACGTTGTAGGCCCTCCTATTGTTATGTTTCCTATGTGGACAGTCCCTTAGCAGATGATCTTCTCCACAACCCCAAAATTTCAAGGGTTCTCTCTTTTTGTTATCAATATTACTTGGGACTGCTCCAAATGGTTTATTTCCACTATGAAATGGAAAGTTTTGTTGATACAAACTTCTAGTAGGAAGGCTCATCCTAGAGCTCTTCCCATGGTTTTAAATCTTGAGGATTTAAACCCCTTCTCCTTGAATCCCAAATTGTTTTTCTTCTTCCTGTCTTCATGGGGTTCTGTCTTATTCTTGAATTGCTCATAGCAATATCTTTCCTTTTGAATAGTATCTTCTAAATTCTTTGGCTCATCAAAATCAATTATGTCTCAGTAGGACTGAGATAATCCACTAATAAATCGTTGCATATTTACTTTTTCATCCTTTACGTAGGGAACATACCTCATTAGCTCAAGAAATTTGTTGATATATTTGTCTATAATGAGTTGTCCCAACTTGAGTTCATAGAACTCCCTGGTCTTCCTATCAAAGTACTTTTATGATAGATACTTCTTCTTGAATTATTTCTCAATTTTTTTCCATGACAAGTCCTTCTCATGGATTCCTTTCACATTCCTAAGGTCCTCCCACCAAATGGAATCTTTCCCATTCAGGTTGAAAATGCCTATCTGAGCCTTTAAGTTTTCATAGTATTCATGGACTCTGAAGTACTTCTTCAAGCTGAGTAGCCAAACTTTTTCTTCTTCCCCCTTCTTAATCTCTCCATCGAAGGTGGGTGGTTTGGATTTATTGAAATCTTTGGGGTCATGAATCTTCGAATGCTTCCTCTTCTTTCTTCTTGTTTGGGACTGGGAACTAGTTTTTCCACTAGAATATTCCTTGGAGTTGTCAGTGTCCTCAGAGGAATCTCCCAGTGAGTGTCTCTTGGCTCCATGTTGGGCCTTCCTTGAGGTGCTCCTCCTAGTGTGGCCAATTTTAGGACCGTGCTTTTGTATCTTAGGTGGATTTGGAGTTTTATTAGTATGATGTTTGTCCACATGACTAGAAGCTTGACCATGTTGCAGTTACCTTTGTATATATGATAGAATTTGCAGTAAGATTACATTAATTTCAGTCTTCTTTTCATGTTCCTTTATCAGCCTTTCATTATCATCCTTACAACTCTGTAATTCTTCCATGAGGCTTCTTACAGTTTCAGCCAAATTTGGAGGGGTTTCCACCGCTCTCCTTTCATCATATTCTTCCTCTCTATTGTGGGAGCTTTCCTCCAACTCATGGTGTGTCAGCATCCCTTACACTGTAGTTTTCCTGTTGTTCACTGTTTGTTTGAGTGATGATGAAACATTTTGTGTTAGTTAATGATCTACTAACTCATGAACAACACATATCATTGCAAATTGAAGTCAGCTTCTTTATTTGGAAACATTAGAAACATACAATGTAGATTTCCAAAACATCTATAAAAAATAGAAGGTTTCATTCCTCTCTTCAGTAGAGGTTCAAAATTTTTTCTTATAGAAGGGAGTAAGGTAGGGTGTTACCCCTTAAAGTTTTCCAATAATATTTTTATGCGACTCGTGCATGATCCCAAGTAGGCCAAGTGTTGTCTCCGTGCTCTAATACCAATTTGTAACACACTCGACCCCTAAATACTCTTTTAAGGGATGGGGAATCATAATTTGATTTTCTTTAACTATCTCCAATCCTAATTTTGGGATCTCCATCAACTTATGTTCACCACGATATTTCTAACTGTTTCCACCATATTGAAATATGAGTTTTGGATTGCAAGTTATTGCTTCCCAAATCTCCGCGGGCATTATTAGACAAGAACCACGTGCGTCCATATCATTCATAGCATCTCCATATTTCTACATCTACGGTGGAAGTCCACCCATCGTCCAATCCACCAACGAGGGATTATTCCTTATTTAACACATAGGCTAGAGGGGAGTTCGACGTTTGGATCTGAATGTCCTTTTTTTTTTTTTTCTGCACACACATTCTCTGGAGTCCCGAAGTATCGGGTACTCCACCAACCTTTGACCAAGAATTCATGTGCCAAGGGGATGACACATGGTAGGGGCTAGGGGTGATGCATTTCCTCGTCAGGAGATGACATGTGTCACATTATAATGGCCTTTAGGTTCTGTGAGAAGCACAAATCAGGGTGACACATGGCATATAGGACAGGGGTCCATGTCACCCTAGCTGACGTCGATGTTCCATGTCAATTCAGGACTGGCAACATCCAGGGGTTCTTGGCTTCACCTAATTTCCAAATCTCCTGAAGATCCGAAGTCCAAATTTCCCACCAGTTGTCTCCCAATACCCCTTATATCTCACAGTCAAGGTGTGTCCATGTAGATCCATGAAGCTATGTTTCACATTAATTTGTAACTTCAGTGTTCAGGGGTTTCTACCCACTCCACGCTCTTTTCCTACCGGAGTAGGACTTCACTGAAGTGTTGTACATAAGTCCTTATTCTTGGTTGATCACATGATTGAGAGGTATCCCAAAGGGTCGTTAGATAGATGATCCACATTACTTCGCATATACGACATTCAAGAGTTTTGGTGTTAAACCACCTCTATTATCCTGAAGTGGGACTTCGCCGAAGTACTTAGCGCTACCTCTTCACTAAGTTCGATATGACGACTGAGAGTGATTACCAATGGATTCTCATATCCACGACCCTAATCAATTCACAACTCTGACATTCGGGGAATTTGGGGTCATGACATTGTTGTTCCCCCGAAGTGGTCAATGTCGGAGTTGACTTCGACGTAGATCCAACAACCAGGGAAAATCTCAAATACCCTTGGATCTGCAACTCACGTTAATTCATGATTGGAGAGTTATTCAGGGTTTAATGGTGGGACATGTCTATTCTACCATGGTTAGGGAAATCGCCAGATGTCAGTCAGCCTCATTGTTGACCATGTCGACAAGTTTCCTTCGGTCGGTTTGCAAATGGTAAGTTCATAACACATCGAAGCTCCAAACTCTTGGAGTTCTGAAGCCAGAAAGACTTAGCTCCTTTCAGGCCTAGCATAGGGTTCCCAGACCTTGGTCACACAGGTCTTCCGAAAATCATCATGGGCTTCACATTGATCTCTTAGCCATGAATTGTTTAAGGACTTGGGCATGAGCCCTTGGTCATATAGGTGAAGGGTCTGATGGAGGCATCCTACTTCCACTGAATTCGAACTTAGTCTTCCCGCGAAGGGAATTCGGGACATCAACAACACTGAAATAATTTGGCTAAACCCATCTGGACTCTTGCACTACAAAATCCATCTTGGGGAAAAGTTCTCTTAGGAAATCTCCAGCTAGTGCAGAAAATATAGCCTATACTTAGACTTAATTAATGACTCACATCCCATATCTCTCTAGCTGTTAAACTGAGGCAAACATAAGACCATGTAATTATAGCAGTTAACAGAAACAAATGAGCATTTCTAATAATTTTTCAAACACTTTAAAACTTAACCATAAACAAAAACATTCAACCATCACTTCCATTTCATTACATAGAGTATTAAGATACTTATCAAAAACTGGAAACCATGAAGTGACTGTTGAAAGGGGTGCTTGTTTCCACCCAACCATAGGCATAACCACTCCTCATGGATTTACCGTTGGCCACCCCCGAGCTAGACCATGTTGATCTGAGAGAGACTCTTTCTCCTTGCCCAATGAAAGTCAGGGACAAAGGTTACTCTCCTCCTCCCACAGGATCTTAGCATCCGATTTTCTCTATACCAAGCAAGGAGGTATGCACGAGTACTTCCATAGTCACTCATCAAACTTGTTTATGAGCTTGTTTCTAAAACCCTACCCATGGCTTCTTTCGCCCAAAACGAGCTTGCTTCTCAGTTTTCCTTTTCACTCTAGAGTTGAAAAATGCTCTCTTCTCTTCTGGAGATCATTTTCTCCACTCTGCTTCCTTGCAGGTCTGCCACTGTCCTGTGAATTACTTCCTTTCTTTCCTTCCTCAGCAAGGTTGTGTGGGTCTGAATCCTCAATTCGTGGTCAGGTCTGGAAGCCTTACAGATGGGTACCCTGACCCATCTCCTCATTAACTCTTGAGGGGGGCCTTCCAACTACCAGCCTGACTGGTGTTGATGTTTGGATAACATCGGGAAGACATTCTCTAAAGATAATAATAATAATATAATTATTATTGATTATTAAATATAGTATATAATAATTAGTTATTGATTATGCAAGGGACGCATCCTTTCATGGATGGTCACCTTATGTTGCCTATATATGGAATACTCATTATTGTAATAATATATCGAATATCTCTCATATCTCATATGAATAAAAATCAACAACTGGTAATTCATTTATGGGTCAGAGGATTATTGAGCATTTATATCCAGTAAGGTACTAGTTTGGTGAGGTTCATCTCAACCATTATTTCTTTCCCTCAACATCTCTCTCATATCATCCATGGTTTATCTTGGAACCCCCCCCTCGACCTTTCAACAGTTATGCAACACTTATCCATTTTCTATTAATAACAAAAAATACATACATTGACCCTTTTATATAAAGGTTCATCAAATCAAACATTCACACATATCTAGTTCACCATTGTCTCTTGGCCAACTATACTTATATTTACAAAATGGGGGAAACAAGGGTATTACAATACTCATACCTAGGATTTCTTAGAAGTAACATAATAAATTCTTCTTGATAGAAACTATGTTTGGATTTTTGAAATGTCTAATGTTTCGAGTGGACACTCCACCCATAATCAACTTCTTATGTCCCTGATGATGGTTGGAATGTCCACTCAAAACATTGGATGTGTAACATACCCAACCAACCAGAGGCCGGGCTATGCCATTTAAACAAGATGCAACACACCCAACCACCCGCAGGCTAGGCATGCTGCAGTCCCAAGACTCAGTTCTTTGATCTCTAATTCGAAAACAAATGACTTCTGAACAATGTTAGAAGCATGCACACCACATGCATAAGACAAGATCCATGTCACACCATAAAAGAGATAAACAATGTGTCATTCAAAACAAATAACCAGAAAACAGGCACATTAGAATACATATCTAAGAGATAATTAAATACATAGTGGAATACATTAAACAAAAAACATAGAGAACACTTATCTTTGCAAGTAAACGTTCACCAACTGGATGTAGACCAAGGACGTTCCTCCCAACCATAGATGTTGTTGTTCATTTACTCTCAACAATAGGTCACCCCCGAGCAAGTGCTATGAATCCACAAGGATGGGTCCTAGGCCAAGACTAAATACACAATAGTTGGCTAAGTAGCTCTCAGGTTTCCCAACCTCACAACAATCCTAATTTCTAGCTCTCTTTCCCCCTCATCCTGCACAACCCCAAGAAATGAACACCTTTCTCTACCATGCAGTCCCTGAGGTTGTTCCATTTCTCTCCAGGGCTCCAGTGCTACTGGTCAGGAAATCTCCCTACTAGAAATTCCAAGGACTCTCAGTTGTGGACAGTTCCATCTGAACTTCCATCAAGTTCATGCACACAGGCATCCATTCCCTCTGGGAATGATCAGTAAATCATTACAACCATTCAACGATGGCTCTCCTCTTCCTGCCATTCATTTCCATGCTCAACCCAAGAGCACACAAACTAGAAGTAGTGAGTGAAGAGGAATAAGAACGAGTGAACCAACGAGAAGAGGATGAACCAAGGGAAGAGTGACCCCAAAACATCCCCCAAGGGATGTTTAAATAATTACATGAAGACAAGAGCCACATGTCCTCCCTCCCAAGAAGCTCATGTAACCCCCTGTTCTCCATAAAATCAATTATGGGTAAATAAAATAATAATAACAAGAATTATCCCCTCAAGCCCCCTCTCTCGTGGAATTATAGCCCCCTATCTCTTTTTTCCTTGTCGGTCTTGCAGCCAACGATGTATTTTATTAATGTATAGGAAGTGTTACATTTACTAGGCACTCTGGCCCCTTTTCAACTTTACCATCTCACCAGCCTAAGTCATATTTACATAATACATTATAGTTTATAAGGATTAGAACCGGGATGTTACATCCCCCTCCCCTTATTTTGGCACTATCCTCAGTGCACAACACTATTCCAATGTTATTAACATTACAATTCCAAGCCCTTTGGCCTTAATTCACATAGGAAATCCAACCCAATCTTATATACATAGGCACCCTGGCCTAAAACATGTATGCATAGGTATTCTGACCCAAAACATGTATGACGATCTTCATAATTTATATTTCTTTCAGCAGTTCCAACCAACAAGCTCTCCTTCCCTCTCAACACTGCACAACCCAAATAAATGAACCCCTTTCTCTACCATGCAGTCCCTCAGGTTGTTCCACTTCTCCCCGGCTTCAGTGCACTCGGCTAGGAAGTTTCAGATTTGTGGGTTCCAGAACTCTAGTTGTAGCAAGTCCATTGGAATTTCTTCCTTCCATGCCTTTGTCATTTATTTGCTCCAACATCACCTTCTTTTCTCTTATAGTCTAGTCCTTTTCTAGATCTTCAACATTCATCTTTTTCCTACAATATTTCAAATTAGCGAGCATGTCAGTTCAAAATTTGTGCATAAAATTCTCATTCTTTCTCATATTGTAAGAGTAAATTTTCATAATCCAATACAATACTTATCTATGTGGTTCATGGATCTACATCCATATGGTTGTCTCGTTAACTTGGCTCACTATTTTCCTTGACGTACCCATTGTGTGCATGACCCCAATCAAGAGATATCAAAGTCTCCTCTTCCTTGTGGTCACTCACTTTCCAGGCCTAGGCTCAGGCATCCCCTTTTCTGCTATGCAGTCCCTCAGGCAATCCATCTTGCCTGACTAAGGTTCTCTTGCACAATAAATTTTCTAGGGACACAGGGTTATCATGTCACAATGATATCCTTTTCCATTCTTTCCATCTTGCATATCCAACATCTCATCTGTATTATACACATACAGTCATCATGAGATATCATTATAACCATTTCAAACATAAATGTCAAATATGTTTTATACAGGAAAATAAAATTTTCTAAGCATGATCTTTCTGCTCATAATGGTTGGCTCTGCAGCTATATATCAGTCTTCCTTATGGGCTTACATCCCTTCCATATCCAAGACCATTCTACCTACAATTTCTTCAATTTACATTCGGCCAAAACAATTCGTCAGTAATTATCAAATCATAATTCCCAAAACTGTTTTATATAGGAAAAATAAAACTTCTAGACATGAGCTTCTGCTCATAACAATTTGGCTCTTGCAGAAATAGGAATTGGTCTTCTTTATGGGCTTACAACACCGCCATATCCCAGACCCCTTTCCTCCTGCAATTTCAACATTCCTCAGCCAAACAAATTGTCAATATCTCATGTACAAGATACATATTTTCATGGCAATGATTCAAAACAAAATCACAAAGTGCTCTCAGAATTGTTTACAACTATAATTCAATTACTTCTATTAATCCAACTATCAATTGGAATGAACTCATCATTAAATACACATGTATTATCAGTCACACAGACTTTTCATAATGAAACATTTAATAAGATAACAATCAATGTGCCAATACCTATGGTTACATCTACACAATGTATCCATGCATTGACTACATTATACCACATAACTATGTCATGTATTCCACCATGATGAGTTGGAAGGTTTGGCCAATGATTCAACACATCATCCACACACTTCCTACTGCTTGCCTAACTGTTTGGTTACCTTCCTTTTCCACCCAAACACAACACCAATAATATAATCCTTAATTTCTCTTCAATGTTGGCAAAGAGGTTGCAATCCATACATCAAATATACAATAGATACTATCGATCACTCACATAGCACTATAGCCCTTCCATATCCAACCATATTATGGTCTCACACATGGCTATCTCTATGGATATTCATTGTTATATAAGGAGTATGTCTCCTGAATTACCTCGTTATGATCCCATAACCAATCATAACATAATATGCAAATAGCATTTTATCTAAGTGCATTATAGCATCAACAACACTTACACACTCTAGGCCTTCATCCATTACATATCAATTTAAATACTGAAAATTAACTGAGGGAATCCTTACCTCGATCCCCTTCAACATGTCTGCATCAAAAGAAACTAAATGCATACCTTCCTGGTTGTTACCAACCTACTTGTTGTTGTCTGACCAACTGATATTTGTAGAATCTCACAGACTTCCCCATTCATCATTTTGATCACCATTCCTACCATCCTCATGGGTCTTCACCTCGATGGAAATTATAAGCAACAACAACATCCACATATTTATCTTTGTTGTATCATTTTTCCTGAATACATAATCCATCCTTAGTCATACTCAAACATTATTTCATAATAACATACTATTCTAAGTTCACCAACATGTTATATGCATATCCAAGCATGTCCATATGAAAAATTACACATCTATATGCACCAAGCATTTACTGTCAACATGCCTACTAATGCATATGCAATTTAACTTCATTGTATGCTTCATGCATTCTAGTGCATTTCTATTTCAATTCACTTATTTATTTATCTATTTTTGTTGTAGTTGGTTGTCCTTGAATTCCTTTAGATCCTTGATGCCTTGAGTGCTCCCATTCTTCTCATCTCTACTATGGTTCCCTGGGTCTGAACACTTTTCCAGCCACGTTCCACCTGGCCATTCTTTCCCACTTAGTACCATTCCCCAATGGAAATCCATTTTCATTCAGTGCCACTTTTGAAGTGAGAGAGAATTCCAATTCCTCTGCATTGGCATCTTGCTTCCACTGTGAACAATAGGTAAGTCATATCTAACAAATCTTTCCTTGGAACTCCTATGCTTGACACATAAAGATTATTCACACAACACCTCTTAATCTCTTTGTTTCCTTCCACATCAAGATTGCAAATGTCTACACAACTCTACCTTCAAGGCTATGGAGCTTTACTTTTCCTTTCTATGCCCATTAATGAAATTATTCACCTACTAGCTTCATGTCGCATGTGAGGATTGTTTCTTTTGTAGTACCTCATCCAAATTTTGTAAGAAAAGTCATGCCTCCATGACCCTAACATCTGATCCTATTATTGAATTGATCTAGTTATACCTCTAATCCTGATAAACCTGCAAGAAACTATCTTGTTAGAGATATACATATAATACAAAAGTTGTCAATTAAATTTACAGGTACCTTTTCATTTAAGTGATAATATTATTCTTTAATTAATATCATTTTTCCTTTTTATATGAATTAACTCTTTTTTAATCATGACTGTGTGTCGGTTCTTTTGTCTTCATGAGTTGATCACAGACATGGATCGACTCATTATATCGTACTCATGCTTCTTTTGTGTTCTTAGTTCACAAACAGATCATATTTTGATCCTTTATCAATTCTTTGTATTGTTCTAGTGTTAACTCTCTGTTGAATTATATCTTTATGAGGTGCTTCCTTCAAACCATTTACATATGACCATATGCATAAAACCATGAGATTATTGATTTGAGCGTTGCCTCTTCTTTCCCCTTTGTTTCTTAATGAAGACCCCCTTCTCCTAAGTCTATGCGACCTCCCGATCAAGGGTCTTCAATCCTGAGCCAAATTAGCTCTCCAAAACCTTGATGGTTTTGTTCTGTATCTAAACACAAGACCTTCTGGCTTTCTAGCGCAGGTTCGGTGGCCCCCGTGACCTTCTCCTTCGCCCTTGCGAAAAATATCAGAGTTGTCGCTAGCTCCCTTTTCTCTTGGACCCTCCTTAGATGTGACCTTAGGCGGTGACCTCACATAGACATGGGATTGCAGCCATGCTCAAAGGTGGTTTGGAACCAAACTACTTTTCACCACGCAATTCACCTCGATCCACCACGTGTCCTTTTTCCAAAAACATGGTCTTGATTGCGGTCTGCCCTCGACTTCGTAAAACCCGAGCACCTCCCATCCCCGCAATGCAAGGTGATTGTTGAACTCACGATATTAACGATGCTTCTAAATGAAGGACCGAGATCTACCTCTTGGGAACCAACAATTCATATTTACCTCTCCCAGATTGATGGTTGTGGTCGTTTCAGAATTTTGGACTTCGGAATTCTAAAATCTCAAACTTGACTTCCCTTGAGATACACGGGATTCTACCATGCATCCTTTTGAATCAGACAATGGGGAATTACTTCAGACGATCTGATGATCGACATTTACTTTGGGTCCTTACCTGGAATCCACAGCTTCACGCCACCTATTCTCCTAATTTGGCAGCTCAAGTCTACTTCGGATGATCCGACAGTCAACGTTTACTTTGGGTCCTTACCCGGAATCCATAGCTTCACACCACCTGTTCCCCTGATTTGATGATTCAGGTCTACCTCAGATGATCCGACAGTCGACGTTTACTTTAGGTCTCTGGCTCTCTAGGCTTTGAGAGTTTCAACTCTCAACTGAAAACTGTAGGAGTAATTTCTCTGTAGTCCACGATCTGTCGCCACGTAGTGAAATACTGTAAGCAAACATGTCATCCAATTATCCAGGTGACATGTGTCACGCCCTATATGACATTTCAATCATCTGCATGCTCAAAACTTACTGACATGTGGCACACATCCCATGTGTCCACGTCATCCCCGGTGACTTCCTCAAGCCACGTCACTTTAGAAATTACGGGGTCCCAATCACTTCATAGTGACATCATCATACCCCACCACTTCCACTCTTCGGGCTTCAGAACTTTGGGATTTTCCACACTAGCAAACTTCCAATTCTCCCGAACTCTGATTTCCTGAACTGGCCAAACTTCCACCATGTGTCTCCATTATAGGACGACCCTTATTAACCCTGGAGTTCGAGACTTCGTAAGTTACCACTACAAGGATCGACGACTGCAATTCCTTCGGGCCTTTGGACTTCAGAAAACTCAAACTTCAACTTTTTTCCAAAATGTTTTTATCCGAAGCTTGCAATATACTGACACGTGTTTCCCATGGATCGACGACTATGATTTCTTCGGGTCTTCGTACTTTGGAGAACTCAACTCTCAACCTTATCTTTTCCCCGAATTGCATTGATTTTTTTCGCGTGTCCTACTGTATCGGACGACTGCAATTCACTTCAGATCTCCGGGGTCTGGAAATATCAATTCTCAACTTCTCGTTGCTCGCCTTTTCCTGAAGTGCTTTCACCCAGAGCACACGATCAGTTGACGCGTGTCCTACTAAATATCGATAGTCCCCAACTACTTCTGCTCTTCGAAGGTTCGTCGCTTGAGTACTAACATGTCACATCACTCCATGCCTTTCAATTTGCGGGGGCATGCATTGACGGTTTGGAGTAACCCTCTTTTCACCCCACAATTCTCCTGATGCTAACATGTAACCACTTGGTGAAACCATGGTTTGGATTGCGGGACCGCCTTGGGAAATTATCTCCCATGCAACGTGGTTTCCCACAATGCCTCCTATTCGTTGATCTCTCTCTCCCATGGGATCTGATGGTTGTGACCTTAACCCTTTCTTCCTTTACATCAGACGATCCCCGTTCACCTGTCCTCTGACCCAATGATCTCGGATCTCTCATGATCCTACAGTGGCGATCTCTTCCGAATTCAAAGGGGGACGGTCATGATCCTTCGAACCCCTTACAACCTATCTCTAAAGATCTAACTCCTGTGTAGATTCAACAATGCCATTCCTCCTAATCTTTTCAACTTCACAGTCAAAATTTGATCTCAACCATGAGACTCTGACCAACAGACCCGACCCATACCAACCCAATGTTTCAACCAAAATCTTTGATACCAATCTGTAACATACCCGACCACCTAGAGGCTAGGCTACACCACTTAAACAGGCTACAACACACCCAACCACCCATAGGCTAGGCATGTTGTAGTCCCAAGACTCGGTTCTCTGATGTCTACTTCGAAAACAAAGGAATTATCAACAATGTTAGAAGCATGCACACCACATGCATAAGACAAGATCCATGGCACAGCGTAAAAGAGATAAACAACGTGCCATGCACAACAAATAACTAGCAGACAGGCACATTAGAATACATATCTAAGAGATAATTAAATACATAGCGGAATACATTAAACAAAAAACACAGAGAGAACTTATCTTTGCAAGTAAAAGTTCACTAACTGGTTGCAGACCAACAACATTCCTCCCAACCATAGATGTTGTTGTTGATTCACTCTCAACAACAGGTCACCCCCGATCTAGGGCTATGAATCCACAAGGATGGGTCCTAGGCCAAGTCTAAATACATAGTAGTTGGATAAGTAGCTCTAAGGTTTCCCAACCTCACAACAATCCTAATTTCTAGCTCTCTTTCCCCTTCATCCTACACAACCCTAATAAATGAACACCTTTCATTGCCATGCAGTCTCTGAGGTTGTTCCAATTCTCTCTAGGGATCCAGTGCTACTGGTCAGGAAATATCCCTACTGGAAATTCCAAGGACTCTCAGCTGTGGACAGTTCCATCTGAACTACCATCAAGTTCATGCACACAGGCATCCATTATCTCTGGGAATGATGAGTAAATCATTACAGCCATTCAATGATGGCTCTCCTCTTCCTTCCATTCGTTTCCATGCTCATCCCAACATCACACGAACTAGAAGTAGTGAGTGAAGAGGAAGAAGAATGAGTGAACCAGTGAGAAGAGGACGAACTAAGGGAAGAACGACCCCAAAACATCCCCCAAGGGATGTTTAAATAATTACATGAAGATAAGAGCTACATGGCCTCCTTCCCAAGAAGCTCATGTAACCCCCTCTTCTCCATAAAATCAATTATGGGTGAATAAAATAATAATAACAAGACTTATCCCCTCAAGCCCCCTCTCTTGTGGAATCATAGCCCCCTATCTCTTTTTTCCTTGTCGGTATTGCAACCAACGATGTGTTTTATTAATGTATTGGAAGTGTTACATTTCCTAGGCACTCTGTCCCCTTTTCAACTTTACCGGCTCACCAACCTAAGTTATATTTACATAATACATTATAGTTTATAAGGGTTAGAACCGAGATGTTATAGGACGTTTCAAAACTCCACACACAGTTTCTATCCAGAAGAATTTCTTACATTATGAATAACTGTGGAAACCTACATACTCAGATTTATTGGAAGTATTCCATGTTAGGAAACAAACTCCCTTGGTTCATTGAATTCCACAAAACATGATGATTAGTTGTAGTTGAGATTTTATTTTCATTTGGAGAAAAAATGAAATAAAAATTTATTTCAAAATGCTAAGGATAAAATGAGTTTATTTGGTATGATGACACTCTAATATGTTCCAACATTTTTTCATGTCAAGGTGTTTGGTAACGTATATTTTGTGTTGGCACATCTACAAAGATTCATTAAGGCCCCATACATCATGGAACGAGTCCCTTGAAGACCCCAATCTCATATTTTCCTTCCCAAGTAACTATAGGTATGAAGGGTTCCCTCAACATAGGGTAGGTTATCTTCCATATGAACATATGGAGCAATATAATTATCCTCCTTACCATTAGCCTCATAATAATAAGTTCCCCTCATAAACATTAGTCATTTTAGATGTGGAGAAGAAACCCAAGAAATAAGGAAATGATGGAAGGGACCCTAACTCCCTAATTAGGAGCCTATCCTTGAAGGATGGGGGTTGACCTCCAACAACAAGGATCATCCACTACCTAACACAAGGATGATTCACACTACCACTTGATTTCATGCTTTATGAAGGCTAGTTGGCCTTGATTTTAGTGCTATGCTTACAATGTTATGTTTTTATGGACCTTGGGAAATGTAATTTACTATTTTATATTGTATTTATTTAGGAATGGAAAATATCAAATTTTGGTTATAAATCTTGGGGAAGTTAAAAGGTTCTAGGATTAAGGATTTTTTCTTATGCTAGTTCCTCTTAGTAACCTATTTTTTTTAAGCTATTGAAGGTGATCTGCAAAGGGGATGACATGGATATAACAACAGTATTTGAGAACGATGTTGATAGGGGGAGTGTGATCCAGATTGTGTGGAGAATGAAATGAATATAGAAATTCTAGAACAATAAAATAGATCTATAATAGTAAGGACAATAATACAATGAAATCCAAAATCCATTACTTAATGGAATAGAAAAAAACTTTAATAAGAAAAATAATGCAAATTGGCTAGAATGGCGGTAGCTTATATTTGAAGAGAGATGTGATGACTATGATAATTCACAAAGTATAATTATAAGAGGTTTAAAATATATTCTAACATTAATTTTAAAACCCTAAGAGGAAAAAATACTAAGATCCAAAACCATAACCCTAGGAGATGAGGCCTAGTTGACATGTCAACTTGCTATCAAAACAATTTTTTCGTACAAAATCTATTTGGATCATTTCTTGGACCACTAAAAATCTTATTATAAGCTATATGTGTTTGTAAATCCTTGAAATCAAATATTTTTAGCATGTGCAAACTACCAAAAATGCATGGTAAGTGTCAAAAAAATTCGTCAAAAGTTTAAGATCTAAAAAACCATGTAGAACTACCAAGGTTATGAATGTTTCCAAGGTGGGTGGCCACTTGTATCCACATGGATAAATTGTTCCCATTTAGGAAGAAAGGATATCCATTGCATCAACTTTCTCCATGAAATGGGGAAACTTCTGCTAAATTTGATTCCTTGTGAACCATTTTCCTTGGTGAAGAAGTTTCCCTATCTTGACAACCTGATAGAGTTGTATATTATATTGGTGATTTCCCTTCATCTTCTTATCCATTATCCAATCAATTTTGTGTTTTTCAATGCAATCATAGTTTAATTTCATAGGGGCCAATATCTATACCACCTCTGAAGTTCCTAATAGGGGTTGAATATATGGTTCTGAGCACCTCCACATTAAATATAGTGTGTAAGCCAAGGAGCGAGGGAATATTTCATTTAATCATTCTCACCCACATCCTTGGTGATGGTGTAAGGTCCATATTGGAGTGGTATGAGATTCCTATGGGGGCCTATGAGTTTCGTTTTCTACAAATTCAACCATACCTTATAGGTAACTTTAGAATTGTGTGGAACCTAACACATATTATGTAGTTGCTTGTACTTGGCTTTGGATTTATGCAATATATCATGAACTTGTTTTGGATGTATTGGATCCATATAAAAAAAATGGTTTCTTTGTCTAACTTAGTCTTATCATGGGAAGACTTCTCCTATGTATGTGTAATAGGGAAAGCAATTTGAATTAGGGCCAATGGCTAGAACCCCAAGCACATCCGGAAAAGGTTGTGTCCAATAGATTTATGTTGAACATAGTGAAGGATTTTATCCCACATGCATAGATTCTTGGAGTTTTATATTATGAATATATGCACAATAATACTATTGCCTATCTTTGTTTACCCATTTGTTTATAGGTGTAAGATAGTCAATTTGGTTAAGTTGGTGTCCATCATTGACCGTAGGCTAGATAAAAAAGTATTGAGGAACTTGTTATCCATATTTGAGGCAATGTTCTGTGGAAACCTAAAATGAACCCAAACATGCTCTAAGAAGACATTAGCTATATATTCCATCATGATACTCTTCTTGCATTGTTCTAGAATTACCATATTGGAGAATTAATCAAAAACCACATATACACAATTGTTACCATGCATGTTTGAGGGAAAACCTGATGCAAAATACTTAGAGAATAACTACTAAGTATGGTATGGATTAGGTAAAGGAGTGTACAATACGTACTTCTTTATGGGAACTTTAGTGATAACGTAGGTACTACAGAATAAGACATACCTATTGACATCCTGTCAAATATTTTTCTAGTAGAAGTGAAATTGCATCACTACTACTATCTTCTCCACACTAAAGTGCCTTGCCACCTAGCTATAATGTGCCTCCAAAATAAGATTCTCACACTAGCTTGAAGGAACACAAAGGTGGGCCAAGTGGCATAGAAGTCAATCTTGGAAGTGGAAGTTTGAAACCAATTTACTAGTGCCTATTGTTTGATATGAAGCATGGAGGTCAAGCTCAATGTCATAAAACTAAGGCTATATGAAAATATCAAGTGCACAAGAATTGAGAACCGTGGTCAGTGTAGAAATCAGAGGTTGACTAATGTAATCCACAATTTTGTTGGTATTTTCCTTCTTGTATTTGATGTTAAAGTGGAATATTAGGAGGTACATCGACCACTTCTAATGGTGTTCATTTTGAAAATTTCACTATGTTTACATGAATTTCTAAGGCTTGTGGTTGACATGGACGATGAGTGTAGAATCCATACTTCTTGATGATAGGTTTAACATAGAATAGGAGGTGCATGATTTGATATACCTACTGACATCTTGTTATATATTTTCTAGTAGAAGTACTTTTGTAACGCTACTATTGTCTTCTCCATATCGAAGTGCACTACCACCCAACTATAACATGTCTCCTAAATAATATTCTCACACTCTCTTGAATGAACATAAATTTTGCCTAGGTGGCATAGGAGCCCATATTAGATGTGTAAATTTGAATATGGTTTACTAGCACGTGTTGTTTGATATGTGACAATGAAGTCATGACCAGTGTCATAAACCTAGGGCCATCTAGAAGTCAACTGTCTCCAAAAGAACTAAACATTTTGGTTAGTATGAAAATCAAAGGTCAATTGAGGAAATGTGAAACTTAATTGAACTTGATATTCAAGTGGAATTTCTCAATATATGTGGACCACTTATCATGGTGGCCATTCTACAACTTTCCCCACATCTACATGAATTGTAAAGGGTTGTGGTCAGTGTGGATAATTGGTTCCTTTCAAAATATATAATTCTTCCATCACCGACATGGATATATAATGGAGTACATATCTTTTTCATATATCACATACTTGTGAACTGCATAAGAGAGTGTCTTACTACATGATAAAACAATGGATGTCCACATTGAGTGACGATTGTATCAACAACATATTCTGAAGCATCTGTATCAATATCAAATGGTTGTTGTAGGTATAGTAAATCGAGGATTGGTGTACCCACTAATAGAGGTGGCATTTAAAATCCTCCAAGGATTTTTTTCGTACCTTGTTCCAAACAAACTTGTCTTTTTCTCCACCCTTGATCACTTGGCTTATGGGCCAAGAGATATGAGAGAACCAAAACATGAACCTATGGTAGAAGTTATCAAGACCTAAGAAGTTTCATATCTCTGTTAGTGTATTTGGGGCCAAGCAATCATGATTGACTTGGATCTTGGCTAGATTCACATGCACACCATGATCATCCATGATATAACCCATAGACTAAATTCTCTAGATGGTGAATGAGAACTTATGTAGATTAACATATATCTTTTGTTGTTGGAAGGGGATTAACATCTTGATAAAAATCTCAATTAAAGGACAAAGCATGGAATTCCTTCCACCCATAGATTGATGGAAAAAGAGAGCTAGCCAAATGATGAATTTCCATATCCTGAGGATGTACAATTCCAAACATCCACGCACATGGGATGAGAAACTTATTTATGTTTAACATAGATACAATAAATCCCTCCACAACTCTTTCGGCCACAACCATTTTTAGGTGTGCATGGGGTTCCAACCATTGGTCATCATTGATGTAGCTCTACCCATTGCAACTGCACAGGAAGAGTCCTCCCATGCTCAGACCGAGGCTGATCGAGCAACCGAATTTTTTGAGTGAATCTAGCACATCCAACAACAATTTCATGATATTTTGCAGAAGTCCAATGCCAATTACAACAACTCCGTGATCAACATTGGGTACCACACAAATTTCAGGTGGGAGATAAGGTATGGTTTCATTTGCAAAAAGAATGCCTCATAGAACCCCTTCATAAGCTCCACCCACTCCAATAAAATCCTTATACCATCAACAAGGATATGGGTGAGAATTATTTTGAATTAAGTATCCCTCCTTTCCTTAACTTGCACCTGGTATTTAATGTGGAACTGCTTCAATCATATTTTCCACCTCTCTTGGACACTTCAGACACGGTCAAACACTTGGCCCCTACATAACTCAATCCTAAATGCATTGAACATGAGACAACTGATCAGATCATGGACACTAAGACAAAGGGCATCTTCCAGTAGAAAATCCAACTCTATTGGTTCGTCAGAACATAACAACTTCTTCACTAGGGAAAGCTTAGTGGCTCACCTAGAGTTAGATTCAACGAAAGTTACCCCATTTGATGAAGGAAATTGATGCAATGAGGACCATTTCTTCTCAAGGGGGGAGGAATGATACAGTTGGATACCGGTGGCCACCCACATGTTCCAATAATTCATAATGGTTCCACATCTTGGCAATTCTTATATGGTTTTCCGGGTCCCAAACTTACGGGGTCATTTTGAGGCCCTAAATGACATTTTTTTGTCATGGAAGCACCTAGCATGTAACTAAAGGAAAATTCTAGGTCAAATAGAATGTTTACTCCCCGGATAGACCTTTCTAATGTGGTACTGAGTGCCCCAAACAAAGATCGTATGCTAAATTTGTACCCCCAGAAAGTTGACGTATCAACTAACCACATCGGGGCCCACAAACCTTTAAGTGTTTCATCTTCTAGGGCTAAGGTTTTTTATGCTTAGGGTTTTGTCATTTATTCTTTATGTTAAAAGGATTTTTTAGCCTCTTTGTAATCATCTTCTTGTGAATGGGTGTAGTCAACACATCTCTGTTCATAGATAAGATACCACCATTCAATCTAGCTTGTGTGCTTTTCATTTTACAGTATTTTGTATTCCGGACAATCATTAATAGAATCTGAGTTTTACTGTATTATTATGTTCCTTGCAATATTTTTTTGTATAAATTCCTTGTCATATCTCTGTTATATCTCCACCATGTTGTTCTCAATATAATACAGATCAATGTGGTGGTGTTATTGTGGAATTAGTCCTTTAAAGGATATAGATGATTACAAAGCCCACTTAGTGTATTCGATTGCACAAATGAACCTTTCCTTTAGTAGAGTACTTCTCCTTCTTAAAGGGATGAGAGGTTTTAGAAGTCACAAGGAACTGTTGATGATGAATAATCATTTCCCCAAGATAGATACCATTATTTTATGAAGCTAATAGTGATCTATTGTGTCAGCGAAAGTGAGGACCCTTGTTATTGCCCCCACTTGGGTTCAAACCTCTCCATTGATATACTCATCTAGGTGCACGTTTTAAGCAACTTTAGTGGAATAGATATCTCACACTCCTAGCCTTTTCATAAACGTGTAACTTCCATAGTGTCATGAGGCATTTTTTATTATCAAAATCTCATGTAGAATAATTGTCAATTTCTCATGTTAATTAGAAGCATTTAATCGAAATCACCCTAAATTTGTTGATCTTGAATAAAATGGAGGCACCGAGGTAAATTGTCACAAGAGAGTCATCCTTAAAATGAATCAAATTTATTGATTTAAAATAGTGAGAGGGTACCATGTAAATCATCTTGGTAAAGTCAATGGTGGTGTTGGATTGATATCATTAATGGTACCAACAAGCATATATTACTTCCTTTTCCAACACTAGGTGAGTAAGAGGAGGTGATCACATTAGCACACATAATGCACAATGAAGGGAGATGACTCCAGAGAAACCAAACCATCCTTTGACTCTCAAGGGATGGTGGAACTAACTTATGGTGTGTAGGTGAAACCTCATCTTTTAGAGTGGAGAAGAGCACAAAAATGGCCTCATTGTTTTCCAAGGATGAGCAGAAGTAAGAATCAAGTTTATATTATTATATAAACAACTTGAACAAAAAAATTAGCACCCTATAGTCAAACTTAAATGCACAAAATATTAACTTTGACTAGATCAAACATATTGTTATATAAGCAACTTGAATAAATCCAATTATCACCTTGTAGTCAAACTTAAATGGACAAAATATTGGCTTTGCTGATGTAGTATTTGCATTACATCTTAATTACTTAAAGCTCATTACACTCAAACTTAAATGGACAAAATATTGGTTCCATCATTTGGATAGAACGATTTTTTAAAAGTTATATATTTAAAAGGTTATAAAGTTATTAAGGAGTTATATATTAATAAGATTACAGTCATGAAGATTATCGACATTTTGGTTTTTGGGTTTTCTTATTAAAAATAAATAAATTATTTTGATTCATACAAGTTGCCTAATTTATTAATCACTGATTGACAATAGATTCCATATGCAATTGTCGGTGATTTAATTGGACATGCCTTTTTAAAGAATCCAAACTTTTAAATAATTTATGAGCCTATGTTGATGTTGTACCTAACTTAAATAATTATTAAAACGCTGAATATAGTGAACTGGAATAATAGCTAATAAATAATCAATAAAATACTATGAACGCAGTTAATAATTGTTAAAAATTGCTCCTAAGAAACAACCGATCACACTGCAGATGCTGAGAGAACTTAGCTGGATTTGGAACGGCATGCATTTTTATATCATAAAACAATCCAAACGTCTCTGTATATCACTGTCCCTGTATTTTAATTTGTTCAGCGAAGCACTCAAATGAACAAGTCCTGTATTTGGCGGCGTTGACCTAATTTAGCAATCGTAATTCCAAAGCATTGCTGGATACGGAATCTTCAGGCGTATGAAGTTTCTTCTCGAAATCAGTATTGATTTCCTTATGAGAATTGAACTGAGAGGATTGAATTTGAAGAGATATGGTGTCTCATCAGGCAATGAGATCGGCGCTCACTGGCATGGTGGTGGTTTTTTTGATAATATGGGCGCCGTTTGCTTATGTGTATTGTTCTTCAGATGACTGCACAGTGGTATCGTCTGTTATGGAATCGTGTTATATTTCTCTACAGCCGGGAACGTTTTTTATGAAATCTGAGAGCCTGTGCTGCAGGAGCCTGGAGATTCTGGAGAACAGGATTCGAGATCAAGTGCTTAGCAGATACGCTGTTTGCCAATGCTTCAAGACCTCTGATAATGATAATCAGGTTTTGGTGAATGAAAATCTGTTGGAAGTTCAGGCTTTATGCGGCCCTCACGTTCCCTACCCAGTAACGGCTTATTCGGACTGTTTGCACTATGTAAGTTATACGCTTTCACTTATTCTTTCCATGGGTTATTTTTCCAGTAAGATCCTGAATACGAACTCAAAACTATTTTGTCCTTCAAAGTTCTAATATCTCTGTCTGCATATTCCAGGCCGATGAGTTAAATGCATCGAGGACTCTGCAAAATACGAGAAAATCCGATCAATAATTGGAGGCGACATCAGCAAAAAAATCTGTTTATGTGGAGAACTTCCATTGATAACAGTGGAGAACTTCTAAGGAGAGACTCCCTCTCCTTATTTCACCTAACTTAGAGTACTTCTTGAACTTTTATTTTTTTATCTACGGGGACCAGTTTCTCCCAAAAAAAACCCGCGTACGTGTTGTTCTTGCATTCTTGGGACTTGGGATCCTTAGGAAACTTACCTAAATTGTTGGAGACTCCATTGGGGACTTGGGGATGTTCGAGACAGATTTCAGGGATGTTCCAAACAGATTTTGAAGATGTTCTAGGCAAATTTCAGGGATTTTTTTGTATAGATTTTGGGGATATTCGAGGCATATATCTTCAGTCTTGAAAATCATGGAAATTGATGATTGGACAATAAGATCATTTTTCACATCCATTATTTTTGTATTGCATTGAATCTAAATTTGTTGTACAAGTTGTAGCTCAAAACATGGGTTTTGATTTGGGTTTTTGGTGATTTAAATATTGTATTTTCAGCAACAAGGTTACAACAAGCAAAGTTTCCATGTCAAAAAAACAAGAAATGCANAAAATTCTTATACCATTTCTCTCCTTGCAATGACAACCCTGTAACTCTGCTCAAGGATTCTTCAGACACAAGGATATCCAACCTTCTCACAGTGGCTTGGCTGCCATCAAAACTCCAGGCAAATTCCATAGTGAGATCGAGGTCAAACCCTTGGAATTTTTCTAAGAATTGGAGCCATCCAGCCTGCTCAAATATCTGCATCACTGCTGGGTGTTTTCTGATACTGTCTACATTATTGGGCTCATTTCGATTTACTGCCCCTCCCATTTTTCAAAGAAGAGCAATATGTTCAGAAAGAAAAATGCTACAAAATGATGGATGAACTCCTACTTACCTCAGAATCGCGTTATAGCTTGTTAACACAGCCCCTGTCGGTTTGTATTGAGCTTCTGGACATACTCCTTATAAACAACAACTTACTCCTTAGCCTCTTAAAACAGGAGCTGACTCTGCCTGCAACACTCGTGAATGGTCTAGCCGGATTCAGTCAGCATCCAGTGGAGCGACTTTCGATCGGGAGCCAATGCTAACTCGACTCTGTTCGGAAGTAATCCCGATGTCACCCTATCCTCGTGTCTCACCTGTGTAGCTGCACACTATGCTTCGGATGTTGAGCTAACTCAATTTTATGCTATATAACCACTGTAATATAGCAAACCCGACTTCAATTTTATACTGGACAATCACTGCAATGTGGCTAACCCGACCCGATTTTATGCTGGATAATCACCGTAATCCTTACACTGTAGCTAACCCGACTCGGCAATTATGCTGTGTAATCACAGTTATATGGCTTAACCGGCTCAACCTTATGCTGGATAATCACTGTAAGCTTCACGCTGTATATGCTTCTCTGTGGCGAACCGACTCGACAAATATCTTGTGGAATCACTGTAATAGCCCAACTTTGCTATATAAGCACCGTAAGAACTCGACTCTGCTATATAAGCGTTGTAATAACCCGACTCTGTAGGAAATCCTGATTCTGCTCTGCGTATCGTGGTTAAGAACTAAACACGAAATAAGTTTATCGGGCCAAGGAGCGAGGATTGTGGCGGTACATTGGCATGTGTTATGACAGGTGATGATCGGGGGAGCCGTTGATGCCAAGTATCTCGTTTCAAAAAGGGTATGGTTTGTTTGAAATCATGATTGTGTGCATATGGAGGGAAATAAATCGCTGGTTATGGAAATGATTGCTACTTAATGGCTGTCAGGGGTTATGATTATTTGCTACGTAATGGCAAAAATTAAAGATAGTCAAAGTATGGACGACGGATATAATAGTCAAGTGTGTAGCTGCCAAGGGTTAGTAAATTTGGTGATGTGGTTAGGCAGGATCATTAGGCGTCATGTATCACTTTATTATGTAGCATAGCTAGATAGGGTTTGTATGGGTAGTGGATAGTTCTTAGATATAAGGCGTAGTGAGATATGTATTATGGAGTTAATGAT
>JZKD02S0050767.1:7071-18670 GCA_000966675.3 Picea glauca
CTATCCACTTTGCATAAACATTGTTTACTATTTTTATATCCAAACTACAATCATCGTTATGGAGATCCAAGGATTTGAATTTTAGTTTGCTCATATGACATGAAATTTAAAAAAAGGATAAATGAATGAAGAGTGAAACTTAAAACTTGCATAAACATTTTGTACTATTTTTATATCCAAACTGTAATCGTTCTCGAGCTCTACGGAAGTTTGAATTATAGTTTGCTCATATGGCATGGAAGTTTTTACAATTAGAATAAATGGATGGAGCATGAAACTTAAAACTTGTAAATTCATGGAGGAAATCATTGTTAGATGAATGAAGCATGAAACTTATATTAATTTTATTAGGAGTAAATCATTTTTATATGGATGAAGCATGAAACTTAAAACTTGTAGGTCCATAACCAATCATTAATTTTATTAGGAAATCATTTAGAAAATGATTTAATGATGGGAGGTTAAGTTTTTATATATGAAAGTAAGAAGGTTATCTTATTAATGTATACACAAAATTGGTTAGTGGTCTATATTCGGGTTGACTTCTAATTTTGTTACATGCTCTTCTTTACTTTTAGGAAATATTAGTTTTAGATTATATTTTAAGATTAATATAAAAGAGATTTATATTTAAAATTTAATTTTAATTTTATCATTATTATTATATATTATTATAATTATTATGTTTCTACAAATTAGATTATTTTTCAGATTTAATAATTTTTTTAAATGGAAAAACTTATTATAATTTAGTAATTGATTGGTAATGAAGATAATTATTATTTCTGCAATGTGCATTGACTCATTATAGTTATTTAAGGAAAATCTAGCCCCTTGAGATAATCTAATGGTGGTTTGAAAAGGGGTAGACTTTGGCTCTTGCCAGATATATTTGTTTTCTTACGTACGAGCTCTTAGCTGATCAAAAGCAGTTTTAGATCTTATTCAAAAACTGAAAAAAACAAAAATAAATCAACCTACAATTTCATCATTAAAATAATAACAATAGAGTCATTTTCTTTGAAGTAGCCTCTAACTTTAATATTATACATAAAAACAAATACTATCTTCAATTAAACTTTAGCATCTTACTTATATAACAATAATATATGTAGAAAAAATTATATAGACATTGCAAAGCATTTTTTTTTAATTTCATGGCATAGTGTTTAGAAGATTTCATCCTCAATGAACTTTGGTGACCTGGAAACTCATATAGCTCAAGAAAATATAAACGACAAAATGGAACATGCCTTATGAAATATATGTAAATACAATCAAATAATTTCACTGCAATCTTTTTCATAGTGTAATCAAACCTACATGATATAACTTTACCATCGAATCACTTTTTTACTTGTCAAGTTTCAAATAATAAATTCATGTGTAAGTAAAGCTCTCTAGAATGCAAGTTAATCTTTCTGGAAATTAAGTTTGTTAGAAATTATATGAAGTTACGTTTGCACAAAAGTTCAACTCAGATTTATCAGCAAAGTAGGTAATATCTTTCTTGGCAAGCCATTTTATCAACAAAGCAGGTATATGCTCATTGTCAAACTTTGTTACGGACCAAACCTGAAGCAATCCACTTTCTCAACAAAGTAGATATATGTTCACTGTCAAACTTTTCCTTTTCCATGGTTTAATTATAAGACAATGATGCCATTGTGTTTTTCACTTTTACCCCCTCTTTTTTATTAAGTCATTTCATTTCTTCATGCCTCTAGATTTTAGAGAAGTATAGAAATGATAACGATATTTTTTTTTAATTAGAATTTAGAATTAATTTTATGTTGAATATGGTTGGTCCCTAACTTTACAATTGTTTTGGACTAAGAATCAATTGTTTTGTATTTTAACTTTCATATGACTTGAGTGTACGATGGTCACAAAATTTCAAGCCATATTTTGTTTTGTATTTTAACTTTTATATGACTTGAGTGTACGATGGTCACAAAATTTCAAGCCATATTTTGATATCAAAGGTGAGGTAAGCCATTTTATCAACAAAGTAGGTAATATGTTAATCGGCAAGCGATTTTATCAAAACGAAGTCGGTAATATGTATAAGTCGGTAATATGTAATCGGGAAACGATTTTATCAAAACAAAGTTGGTAATATGTTAATTGGCCAACCATTTTATCAACAAAGTGGGTATAGGTTCATTGTCAAACTTTATTACAGATCAAAATATGAAGAGAGTGATTTTATGAACAAAGTAGGTATATGTTCATTCTCAAACTTTTGTGTTTCCATTCTCTAAATTATTAAGTCATTTCATTATGCTAGAAGTTCTAGAAATGATAATGATATTTTTTTTTTAAATTTAGAATTAATTTTATGTAGAATATGGTTAGCTTTAATTGTGGTTGTGGATTAATAATGGACAAGCCCTACATCATACTTATGCTAACGGATTTATATATTGATTTATTGTGTGTGAAACTTTGAAATTACATGCCTTGGGATCATGTTGTTGAATCTTAACATAATTAATCAAATTTATTTTTTTTGTAAGTGTAAGTCTCAATATATATACTTGTAGACAATATAATTTGGTTTCTAGATGGGTGACACAAAAAAATGTTATGTCATAAATAAAGGACCTATATGTTTTAGAATTATGATATACACACAAATACAAATCAATAAAAAAATATTAAATAATCTTGTTTTCCATATATATATATATATATATATATATATATATATATATATATAAAGATCTCTACAGGTGTGTGCACTTTAATCAATGGTTGAAAATGTGGACCATATTTAAAAACCTGGTTGAAAAGGGAGATATTAAGAATAGGGAGCTTGAAAAATGAATGTTCTTTTGAATATGCAGATAAGCCTAAAGAAACCAATTCATCCAATACTTAGAGGAAAAGAGATAACCCCACCAACTTTTTTGAATGCACAAGAACACATATAAATTTTGTTTTACATAAAATAAAAACTATGCAACACTCCCTCACCATGACATGTTACAAAATGATTTTTTTTTCACTAAAGCCTTTTTTCATAAGAAAAAGACCTATTTTCCTCTCTTGAACATAGTTAAGGCCCCTAGATCCATTCCTCCCTAGATCCATTCCTTTTGTACAAAACTGCAAAATGGTACCTAGAATACCACTTGGAGGTGAAAGGCCCCATAGAGAGGGAAAGTGTCATGCTCAAAGGCCTTGTTCTTAGTGCTTGAGGCCTACAAGGTTCATTTTCCCGTGTAAGGCCCTTGTTTCTTTTCAACCATGGTCTAGGACCTTAAACCCATCATTATTTCCCAAACTAATTAATGGCATCCATATCCCACTTAGAGGCTAGAGATCCTACTAAAAGGTCATATGTGGTGTTTGGATGCATCTTTTACCATGCTTGAACCTGAGAAGCTTTGTTAAATTCCCAAGGCCCTTGTTATACTTCCCTAACCATTGTCAAGAAGCAAAGACCTATCAATGTAACTGAAGACATCATAATGTCCCCTGTTAAAAAACTCATAGTCAAAAGATGCCCAACAAGGGGAATGTTTTGTGGATTATAGTGTTTTTCATGGTGATTAAGACCAAGAACCATCATTTAGGGGACAAGGCCCTTGTTGTCCATGTGTGACCTTTATTAGATCTCTAGACCTATTCTTGGTGCACAACTAACCTAGTCATGGAACCCATAGCACCCTTGGAGGCAATTAATAACCAATAGAGGTAAGATGTGTTCAGTTCAATGGCTCATGCATGGTGCTTGAACTTGAGAATACATATTTAGAGACATAGACTTTTGTTTCCCTCCCTCAACTATGGTATGGTCATGGACTCAAGACCCATCCATGATGCCCATGACCTCATAATTATGCCCATATTCAATTTGGATGCCAAAGATTCCCTAGAGAGGGCTTGTGTTGTGGGTTCTAAGTGTCATTCATCTTTCTTTAGCTCAAGAAGGTTCAATCAAGGTTTAAGATCGTTGTTTCTCCCTAACCATTTTTATACCTCAACACACATTTCTAATGCAAAAAACCTATCCATGGTGTTTCTCTCCCACTCAAAGACCAAATACCCCCTATAAAGTTCCCATGTGTTTCTTTGAGGAATTTTGTAGGGCTCGTGTTCTCAATAAGATTAATAAGAGACTAAGGAACATTTTTTATTATTTGATGATGGTTTAGCTTTAGTAATATCCTGTCACTATGTCTAGGTTTTGTTCATGGTGCTTGAGCTCAAGAAGGTTGAATTGTGGCTTGAGGCCCTTATTCCTCACTTTAACCATTTTTAGGCATCAAGATCCATTTCCAATGCTCAAAACCTTCTCATGGTATCTATATCCTACTTGAAGGCTTGCAAAGAACCCCTACAAAGGACTTGTGTGTTGGTTCAAGGACACGATCAAGGATATTGAGCCATAGAAGATTCAACAACATACCAAGGCATTTGTTTTCCTTCCTTGATCATGTTCAATGCACCATGACCCATCCTTGTTGTGAAAAACCTTTGAATGTCATCCATATCCAACTTTGATGTGAAAGAACCCCTAGAGAGAGCTTGCATTGTGGTTTACAAAAGTCGTTCATGGTGATTGAGCTCAAGAAGTGATGTTTAGGGGCTAGGAACAACTTAAGACCTAAGTGTTTTCCTCACTGACCTTGGCACTTAAGCTCTAAAAGGTTCATTGAGGGCTTAAGCCCCTTGTCCCCCCCCCTAACCATGTTTTAGACCTTGAGACCCATTTCTAGTACATAAAACCTACTCATGACATCCACATCCCACTCAAATGCTAAAGAACCTCGTTTGATCTGTAAATGACGAACGTATAATGCACTCACTTCACCAACATGGATACTTTGTGTATTTAACTTTATGTTCTCTATTCACAGCCTTGGACAAATATATTATTCTTTAGAATGGCTACAAATCTTGTGTTCTTGTTGAAATTTTGAGTGCAACTAGTCTGCAAAACTATCCTAGAATTGTGATATGGGCTTTTCTCCGATATAACTTACACACAAGCAACCAATAATAATGCCAATAATAAACAAGACTATGAGTTGGTTTCTCTGTTGTTTGTCACTAGGAAGACACACATAAATTGGCTTTGTTTCTTTGCTTCAAATCTTTCTCCTACTCTTGAGGTATGAGAAGATGGTGCTTTTTGTTTGTAGTGGTTTTTTTCCATGCCAAATCCCTTCACATATACTATGTTTTGTGAAGTGTGACCATAATAGTTATGATTGGTATCAGGGTAAAATCATGAAGATGGGTAACACTTTCATGACAATCAGGTCTCCAAAATTCCTAGCGACAATGTTTCGAACGAAAAAATGTTGCTAGGAATTTTTTCGACTGAAAATTTGTACGTCAAATTTAACGGCCCCTCAAAATTCATGTACAATGTTTTTCGGATGAATTATATTCCCGTCGTAAGCATATTTCGGCCGAGAGACTTTTTGGCCAAAACATTTATTTTTAACGGATTGCGTTAAAAATTATGTTTCGGCCGAAAGAATATTTTGGCCAAAAACCTAAAAATGGGACTGTTTGCAGGAAATTACAAATTCTCTCCATCTTACTTCATTTTGGAGGTAGCAGACTGCTACAAATACTCATAATTTAGTTTCAAAATTGATACCAACATTTTTAAAATTGAATCTACTTTCATTAGGTATAATTTGTTTTCATTTTCATTGTTTTTATCTAATTTTATTTAATTTTATAAAAAAAATCACAGCATAATATTTTTAGGTGAGATTATGATTCGGTGAAATGAAAAATCCATATCTCTAAAATTACAGAGGAAAATTATGGAAAATTTATATTCATAATCCTTAAATTGTTCTCTTCAAAAGGATATTTTTAGATTTTACTTTTTAGTAAAAATTAAGATAGATACATGGTGGAGGAAAACATGTGTTTAAAATATGTAACTTTTTCAGATTGGTCAACTTCAAAAAATTCTAGAAATTATAATATTCATTCGTTAGATTCAAAACTGTAGTCATCACAAAATAGAGTCTCTGTAGATTGTTGTAGTGTATTTCATTTGTCAAAAACAAAAATTTTAATAATGGATACATTGTTGTGGGAAAATATAACTCATTATATTTCCCTTCATTTTTAAGGAACATACTGTCAAACAATTGCAAAATTGACATGTCAAATCTCAATAATAAAAAAATTGAAAAATAGTCAATAGAAAGCTAACAAAATTCTTCACAAGTTTTGTTTTTATAGTAAAGTAAAATTCTAAATAAAAAAAAATACTTTGTTTGCTGGAAGTTGAAGAACCTGTTAAATTAAAAAACAAATTGTCATAACACAAGAAAAAGTGTTACCCATCTTCATGATTTTACCCATCAACTCAACCTAACCTATTCATTAACTAATGAACCAATGCTTTCGTCGAATGAGTGAATAGTGGCAATAGTAGAGGAGTCAATGCAACCAATAAATAAACTGTGTTGTTCAATGGCCAACCTTTGTTTATCACATGACCACTCTCAAGATTAACATATCGATATAATATTTGGTTTAATTCCATTCATTCAATTGGTGAAGAAGTCACTTCCAATTTCCCCGTGCTTTACACCAAACTCTAATTCAAACCATTCATTAAAACATGTATGGGTTGGACAGTGTGTAAACAATATGTATTTGAAATGGAAATGATCTAGAACATGTATAAAAAAGCAATTAACTAATAGATATGTAATACATGTATGAGATGTCACTCATTAAGCATATGAGAGAGTGTTGTTATTTGATATATGAGATGGAAATTAATTGAGAGTTATATGAACTTATATGAATTGAGTTCTTGAGAAATGGGAATAAGACAAACCCCACACCAACAAAAGGTATTGGAGGCTTGATATGTCAAAATGCATCAAACTACATATGCCAACAACTGGAAGAAAGATTAGTTCAAGAAAATTCATATTGCACTTCAAAATTATATTCACTAGTTTTTAGATGACAAAAATGTTGATTATTTCCCTTGTCCAACTCATATACCAATGCCCAATAAACATTGTTCAATGCACGACCTTGAAGTAAGAGAGGCACATGGCCTATACAAACTTGTAAGACCTCAAGATGGATAAGTTCACATTGTATAGCCTCACTTGGGATCACTCTGGTGAATATGACTCGATAATGTGAAATACACAGTGTGTGGGTTGGATTTGCGATGCTAACAATCTCCATCAATTCAATTATTTTTTATTGTATTGTTCCTTACAATCATATTTAGAAACTCAACTTTTAATTTGGAACAAATATCTCATGACAACCTTTGATCTTGAATCTCAAAGTAAGATGAACAATGGGAATTACAAAGCTATTGACATTCTTCAATTTTCCATGAGAATGGAATTCTACAATGGGAATTACAAAGCTATTGACATTCTTCAATTTTCCATGGGAATGGAATTCTACGTAAACTCAACATAACTACCATTGGTAATTATTCTTTAGGATCATTGACACACTCAAAACCCATAAATAAGGGTAACATATAAATCACATATCAGAGAATTCTTACTGCAAATAAATTCAATTACATAATGGACACAAAGATTTTACCCTAGAAACCCAAATAGGAAAACTAGCTTCCAATGGTTGCTCAATTTTCATTTGTGTGATATTTGGTTACATTGTAGCTTGAATGGCTCTATGTGCATACTCCTCTCCTTGGCCAAAATAAATTTTGTGAGTCAAGTTACAAGAAGATTTAGGAAGAGTTGGGGTGATGGGAAGGCCAATAGGCCTAGCCTTTCATTTCCCATTTCTTAATATTTTCTCTCCTATTTTCATTTTCTATTTTATTTAATTATTGTTTTCCTTATCTTTTGTCCCATTTAATTTTTAACATTTGCATTGTCCTTTATGTTTTTTAACCTTTATTAATCACCAAATTACACTTATAGGTACCATGTCTTACAACCATTAGTTTCAATCAATTTTGGATTACACCTCCCTACTAAGAGAATCTTTGGTCTCCAAAAGCTCAAAAGAAACCAATCTAAATCAATATGACTTTTTTTTGCTTCTCTCTCCTTCTTTTGTTGCTTCTCTCTATGACCCTTTGTACCAATTTTTAATCTTATGAATGTGCCCTGACCTATCCATTTTGCATAAACATTCTTTACTATTTTTATATCCCAACTACAATCGTCTTTTATGGAGCTCCAAGGAAGTTTGAATTTTAGTTTTTTAATGACATGAAATCTTTAAAAAAATGGATATGAAAGATTTAAAAAAAAATAAATGGATGAAGCATGAAACTAAAAACTTGCATAAACATTTTGCATTTTTTACTATTTTTATATCCAAACTGTAATCGTTGTGGAGTTCCAAGGAAGTTTTGAATTATAGTGGATTCATATGGCATGCAAGTTTTTACAATTAGAATTGATAAATGAAGTATGAAATTTAAAACTTGTAAGTTTATAATTAATTATTAATTTTATTAGAGGAAATCATTTTAAAATGGATGAAGAGTTAAACTTAAAATTAATAGGTTAATAACTAATCATTAATTTTATTAAGAAATCAGAAGTGGAAATTTAACAATAAGCTTTTCGCTCTGCAACTAGGGTTTCTGATCACCACGGCCGCCGCAAACTGAGCCCGCACAATGGCATCCCCGCAGGGCCCCCTGAATCGAAGGGAAGGAGAACCACCCAGAGTTACCTACAGCCAGATCACGGCCAATGCAACCTCTGATACTGGAACTAAGCGGCCGACATTTGAAACGCCTCCTGAAATGCGCGCGCAGCTTCTGGCAGAGGGCACCTTCAAAGACAGAGACATGGACATCGATTCGGCCAAGGAAAAAGTCGTTGCAGGAGGTTCGGCCCCATGGGTGCCGGGGAAATTCATCCCACAGGCGCCGCAGGCCCCAAAATACGTGGTATGCTCACCCCGTATTGAGCAACAGAAGCAATACATGCGAGATAACGCCTTAGTAGGGAAGTTCTTAGGGCTTTGGCCCTCTGAGCGAGACCTTGTCAAATGGATACAATATTGGTGGAAACCAAAAGGCCACTATGATTTACAACTGGGCTCAAAGGGCTTCTTCACAATAATCTTTCACAATCTAGAAGATCGGAACCGCGTCTTCGATGGAGGGCCATACTTCTATAACTCCGCTGGACTTTTTCTGAGATTCTGGACAGAAAAATTCAGCCCAGAGAAAGAAGACTTTGCACATGCACCGGTCTGGATCCGCCTATACTCTCTGCCTCAGGAATTCTGGCTGGAAGAGGTCCTTGCAGTTATTGGCAATACCATTAGCATATATGTCAAGTCTTCTGAGGCCACTAAGCAAAGGCCTTATACATCATATGCACGCATCTGTGTGTACCTGAACATAGCCAAGCCTCTCCCGGGATCAATCACTCTGAAATATCATGACGAAGACTAGTCTCAGACCATCGACTATGAACACATACCCTTCCGATGTAGGAAATGCCACGAACATGGTCACCTCTTTAGAGAATGCCCTCTCAACCAGATCAACAAAGAAGGAAACTCAGAAGGCGGCAAGGACAATGAAGGATTCGTGCAACAGGCAAGCAAAAGACAGCAGGGAGGAAGGAAGCACATTGCCCAGGTAAACAAAGACCCTTCCACTAGCAATAAATTCGCAATTTTACAAGATAAACCAGAGAACACAGTAACCCCCACAAATATGAATGCACCTCCTCCAAACAATCAATCCCAGATCAAGAAACATTCCCCTGGGAAAATCTCCAAGAATCACAACCAAGACCCATCCCCCTCAGGCTTGGACCAGGAATCGCCAGCCATGCCAGAGCTAGAAGACGTAGACAAGGAAATGGAGATAGAGGAACAGGACCTTGCTGGAGTGGATCTGGAACACCTTGAACATGCCTACCGACATCAGAATCTCTACACCATACCTAGAGATCAATTAAGGAAGGTGCACAAGGTATTTCTCAATTCATCTGCAGGGTCTTCAGCCAGAGCTAGTAAAGCCTTGGGAATCCAGGGAAACCAGACCAAAAACTCAAGAAAAAACCAAAAGGAAGAAAAGAAAAGAGGAAGAAAATCTACAAACAAGCTCATACAGGAAATAGGGAACTTTATGGTAAAATCAGGGCAGATCCACCTGATCTCGGATAGCTTCCCTCCTCTCCCACCCCCTCCGTCATCATGAAGTTTATCTCATGGAATATTAGAGGCCTTAATGGACGTAGCAAGCAAAAGATGCTACGAGAACTGATTATAGCGGAAAACCCAGACGTTCTTATGATACATGAAACAAAATGCACCTCAGAGGACATTGACCGACTGCTTCCTTACTGCTGGCGACAGGGGAGAGCGGTCTCGATTGATGCTACAGGTACAGCTGGAGGGGTGGCCATCCTATGGAACACCAACATGGTTGTAATGGAAAATTTCTACACCACCAAATGGTCCATAACAGCAGAGTACAGACTCATCGGCTCTGACAAGCCCAGCCACCTAACCAATGTATATGGACCAGCCAATCCAAGGGACAAACAGGCCTTCCTTAGTAGTCTGTGTTATCTATCTAGCCTTACCACATATGATAGATGGACTATTGGGGGCGATTTTAACATCATTCGCAGCCTCGAGGAGAAAAAAGGAGGATCGAGGTGCTTGGATCAAGACTCCAGTGCTTTCAACATTCTGATAGATGACCTCAATCTCATAGATATGGAAACCGGCAATGGCACTCACACCTGGACAAACAGAAGAACAGGGCTACACCAAATCGCATGCAAATTGGATCGCTTCCTCCTGTCGGAACCTTTGATTCTGGATGGCACGGCTATGGAATCCACCATCCTGAACTACCCAGGTTCTGATCACTGACCCATACAATTATGGGTGGATGTCTCAGCAACTCCTGGAAAGAGACCTTTCAGATTTGAACAGTTTTGGCTAGACCATCCAGACTTCAAGCCAAACATTCAGGACTGGTGGCGGCAGGCAGAGATCTCTCAAGGCTCCAAAATGTACCGTTTCCAGCAAAAGTTAAAGAATCTCAAGAAAATACTCAAGCTCTGGAATAAGCAAACTTTTGGCAACATCTTTGACTCACAAAAACAACTATCACAGCAAATGAGTGAGCTTCAACATCAGATTCGGGAGTAGGGACTCACGGATGAGCTCAAAGCCCAGGAACTCGAGTTAGCCCAACAAATAGCAGAAAGAAAAAGACAGGAAGAGATACTGTGGAGACAGAAGTCAAGAATTCAATGGCTTAAGGAGGGAGAACGCAACACCAAATTCTTCCACCGAACAGTCATCCAGAGAAGGCATTGCAATAGGATCACACATCTGGTATCGGATGCAGGAGAAACACTCCACTCTCATGCTGACTTAGAAACAAACTTGGTTGATTATTTTCAAGATCTTCTCACAGAGCCCCTGGGCGAGAGGCAGGCAGCAATCAACAAGGTTACTAGGAACATACCCTCGTTGGTAACCCAGGAGAAAAACGCTGCTCTTCTCCGACCCTTCACCCTCGAGGAGGTGGATCAAGCGATGCAAGATACCCCCAAATGCAAAGCCCCGGGCCCTGATGGCTTCACCAACGATTTCTTCCACTCCTGCT
>JZKD02S0050800.1:0-25946 GCA_000966675.3 Picea glauca
TTACAAAAAAGTGCTTTATTAGCAATTATGGTTTTCTATTTTTATTTTACAATAGAATGAAACAAAACCACTTACAAAGTTTCATTGATGTGTTCACTTGTGAGATGGTATCCACTTGAATGATTGGGGTTGGTAACAAAGAAAAGAAACCTCCTAGTTTAGATAAAGTTCATCACATTTGGAAGGACTTAAAAACATTAACAACCATAACCTTAGAAGAAAAGACAAAATCTTGTCTTGCTATCATGCGTGGATTCTCTCTAGAGCCCTATGAATTAAAAGGAAGAGCCTTTAACATATTTATATTATTTTCCATCTCTTACACCATATATTGTATGGGGTGTCTAATGACTAGTTCACGATGCTCTGTAGGATGACACCCATGGACTTTCTATATACTAGTTGCAAATTTGGGGGCATTTTGTTATCCCACAAGTTATTTTCTGCTACCCTCACTATTTACCTAACCCTCGACCAACCAAAGGGGAAGACAACATTCTTATAGGATGACTTGGTAGTATCATTTTCATGTTCTTTTTGCTCACTTTATCTTATCATATTTATTGGTAATATGTTGTATCATTGATGAAGGTTGTCTCAACGACATATTATGTGTATCCATCTTGTTACAGGTCCTACTCCTTGGCTGACGATTGGTGAAGAAATCTCCTATCTCCTTGTGCTCACGATGTTCCAATCATTACTTTCTCTTGATCATTTCATGTTGGGTTCAAGTCTTTTTCCTAGTTGTGGTGTCCTCTAGCTTGGTCTTGTATTTTCCTAGTGGTTTGCTACTATTTCTTTCCCCTTTCATTATCCATCTATCATTTGGCCTAGGTACCACCCATTATGTTATCACATTTTCATTGTGTATAGACAATTTTCATATCACACTGATATTCCATTATTTACCCACTCCTAAAGAGTGTTTGACCCATTTTCATATAATTTTTCCTTCATAACTAACTCTCATTTGACATATTTTAATAAACCACCTTTTTTCCATATGTGAACATACCAAAGTGGTTTGGGATATTTTACTGTTAATTAATTAGATCCAAACCTAAGGTTGAAGTTTTACATTGTTAACATATTTTATTATTGGGTTTTAAATCTTAATTGAGGCCTTATTCCCTAAATTCCAATTTAAAAAAAAAAGAAAAAAAGAAAAGAAAAAAATGACTAGAAAATGTTGTGCATGTGTAACACAACATGAAGGTAGTTCTCCACTTTGACACACATGTTGAGACTACTCACATTTTAAAAATAATATGATCTTGAAAGTGATTGCCCTCATATCAATTTGTTGGGATTATTTAACCTATTGACACTCACATGTGCCACTCTTAGTGGATCATTTAATTCATTTGACACATGTTGAGGAGGTGGTTAGGGTTACATATTCTTTGAGAGTTAGTTATGCATGCACACTCCCATCATACCCACTTCCACTCTATTTAACCATTTTTTTTCTCACCTTTTTTAAAGCATACTACCTTTGGTGGTGCGCTCCACTCGTTGGTCAACTTCCAACTTTGAATTAACTTTTTTCACATCTTGTTTTTACCTGAATTAACTTTTTTCACATCTTGTTTTTACCTAGGGTATTAGACTTGAAAATTGAGTTCCCTTGGGTATTAGAAGAAGTACAGAACCAAATGGAAAATCAAAATCCAAAGCAAGGATGAGCCCACTTCAGAAAATGATGCTTAAAAGGGCTTCCTTGTTCTATCGATGACACGAAATGTGTTGAAGAAAAGGACATGGCGGTGGGGAATCTAAACCAGATCAAGAGCTGTAATTTATGACTTAAGTAGAGAAATCCAGACTGCTCAATTTACTAAAGCCAAGAAGTCCAGACTGCCCAATTTACTAAAGCCAAGTAGAGTAATCTATGACTTAAGTAGAGAAATCCAGATCAAGAGCTGTAATCTATGACTTAAGTAGAGAAATCCAGAGCTGTATCTCTAAGGCGTGTGAAACCAGCATTGGATTCACACGAGCATGAACTAAAGCGCAGAGAGGGAAATAGCGATGTCACGCCGGCAGAAAAAATGCAAACAATAAATCATCAAGCCAAAAGTCATAAGCTTTTGATTGCAAGACTTCATTATAATGCAAACAATAAATCATCAACTTTCTGAGGTGGAATTGTTGTAGCCGATTGCCTACAGTATTTGGATTATTGTGAAGTAAGCAATCTCTCAGGAGAATTTGACGATTTATTGTTTGCATTAGAATGAAGTCTTGCAATCAAAGGCTTATTATTTTTGGCTTCTTCCTTGTTTCCTACAATGTCCCTTCTTGCGCCCTTGAATTCTCTATTCTGGATAAAATTTCTCGTGTCGGCTAGATATTGCTATTTTCCTCTCTCTGCTTAGTTCATGCTCGCGTGAATCCAATGCATGTCTAGATCTCGTCTTCTTGGCTATAGTAAGTTGGGTAGTTTGTATTTGTCTACTCGATTCATTGGTTGCATTCCCCTGATCTTGTTTAGATTCCTCCACTGACATCTTCTTTTCTTCAACGCATCTGGTGTCATCGGGAGACGGAGGAACCCCATTTTAAGCATCGTTTTCTGCAGTGGGCTCATCTTGCTTTCGATTTTGATTTTCCATTTATTCTCCACTTCTTCTTCTACACTCTTCCCTACACCCCTACCCCCATTCTGCTCTCATGTTTCTCTTCCTTCCTTTTCTGGGATGTCGTCGTCTTGCTTTGGGTGGCATTGCTCAGAGACAGTGCCAGTTCCACTACCATGCAGCTGTTGAGGCTCCACCATTAGCTCTGATTTACCAGGAGGAATGAAGCTCTCAAAACATGCAAGGTATATATTTAGCAGATGGGTAAATCCAAAATATGGATACTTTCGATGAAGCTTCCTTTTGATATCGTAGGGTTAGCAGGCTTTTGAAGGTAAGTCTCAAACTTAGCTTTCACCGAGGATTTTACAAATAAGACAAAAACTGATCTTTTTATCTTTATGAACGCTTCCCGCCTGTCATGCATTTCGCGATTTTCACAAAAATCCCTTCTTAACCCAGTGCAAAATGCTTGCAAAAGAAAGAAAAGAAAATGATTTTTGTTAGTCTCAGACACTGATTTTTGCAGTTCAGTCTTTTTCCTATTCAACTTGATGATGAGTTTTTCCAATTTTTCCACTGTCTCTTAGCTGAATAAGTTATTTCAAAAGCTAGTTGTAAGATATTTATATAATTGTTCCTGCTGTCTTTGAAAGCTTCACACTCTAAAATGAAATGTTTTTCTGTTTCCCTTTCAGAACACACATCTTTTCCTCCCAAACTTTTTTTTTGATCTTTTCCAACGCCCAGTTTCATAACAGAATTAATAAGAATTGATTCTTAATTGAACAAGTTTCATAACAGAATTAATAAGAATTGATTCTTAATTGAACAATAAGCAAGAAAGAATTGATTGCTTGCATGTTTACCAGTGAATCTCGCACTTCCTTTGAAGCTTTGTAAATTGTTCGCAGGCTTTCATAAATCATTATTTCAGCGACTTTGTGAGTTCAAGCTTAAATATTGGCTTTATCCCATGAAGTGTAACTCGCCGAAAATCCAGCTGGAAGATAAACACGAATTCCTCTTTTTTGGGCACCATTTGAAATTTATTTTCTGAAGTGAGGATTCCAAATGCATTAACGGCTTCTCAAACCACGATGCATTGTACTCCTATAAAGCTTTTGTTTTCACTTTCAACAGCAACTAAAATGGCCCCGTAAAAGTCTACTGCCAAAAGGCACTACTCAGTGCTCCTTTTCCTCCAATTTCTGAGTTTTCCTAAATGGCCCCATAAAAATCTGCTGCCAGAAGGCGCTACTTAGTGCTCGTTTTCCTTTCATAAGTCCACGAAGAAGCTCGAAAACAAAATCATTGCTCTGCCAAGGAGTTCTCACAACTTTAAAAATTAAAGAGCCAAACTTCGGCTCTAATATTCCCAAGTTGAATTTTGGCTTCTTTCTCCCCTTAATTTCTCTAAAAAATCATCTGTCAACAGTGCTTCAGACACGCAGTTGCATTGCCGTAGAGCATCTAATACGGAACTAAATGGATGATTAAGATCAATGACAGAGTTCTGAACAACTTTTTGGGCCTCAAATAATCCATACCTAGATGCAAATTCAAGCAGCAAATAAAGTGCCTTCCGACAATGAACTTTACAAACCAGTGACTTTCATATCTGACCTCCGATTAGCTAAGGGTTTTTAACCCTGCGTAGAGAAGAAGATAGGATTTCAAACTAATGGTTTCATGCTTAGCTTTAGAGCCAGCTTCATCTCTTTTATAACCTATGGAGTTCCAATTATCTTACTGGCGGGAAATCTTGACAGAGCGTTTGCAGACCTTATTCTGAGAATTGCATTGTGTTGGCAATCTCTATTATATAGGTTTTCAGGACACTTACTGGAAATAGCATGATCCATTAACAACAGAGAAATTTCAATCCTTAAAACTAGTCCACTGACCTTGGAGTACCTAACCCAACATCTGGTGGAAGTGTCAATTAATCATGAAATTCACTTTTGAGCTAGCTAATGATGCACACAAAACTGTATAACACTTTCACATAAATCAACGCTGTTCAAATCCAAGAGACTTAGGAGCTAAGCCTATGATACATGCAATGCAATGAATGCAGTAAAAACAAATTTGTGATACAAACTGATTTGATAATGTGATTTTCTGTTATAGATCTTTTGCCACATCATATACATAGATGCACTTGTTGGCCAGAATCCCAAATCCACCTCCCATTTGTATACCAAAATTCCTTCTCATAATTTAAAAAAAAAAATATCTTTTGGCAATCCATATGCTCCTTTACCATTGACAACTAATGTATGTAACTTTATATACACTACTTTTCGTTTAGCAAAGCATGCATGCCTTAAGAATGCACCAAAAAAATAAAATATGTGCATAATGAGCATGTTGTTTTGGTGGATTTCACGAGTTTTCTGTGTTAATTATCTCCTATAACTTGTGCTTAACTACTCCAATTAACTTTTCGAGGTATAAATAATACACTTTGGGTGGAGGAGATAAGACATCCATGGAAACACCCTTATGCTAGCTAAATTCTGTTAACTTTGCAAGCCATTTCCCCGAGTTTTTATGTAATGTTCTTGAGCCAAAAAAAAATTCTCAGAACACTATCTGTTTATTGTTTGCTATGTTTGTTTATGTATTTGCAGGTTTACTCATGAAGATGTGCATGATGGATTTAATTAATGTTGATTGAGCAATAGATCTGAGGCATTTAATCATAAACAAGACAAGATATACAAAGAACACCAGTAGAGAACCAATAATGTTAGATCTGACCTTTATTTAGATAGTAGAGAGATCCCGTATACAAGAGATCTGCAGATTTGGAAGGAAACCCCAATAATATCAAAATGGGCTGCCGGCCGATACAATAATAAGAAATACAAAGATAAGTGCCTCCCAAAGGCTGTTTGAGAAGAGATCCAAGCTTCCAAAGGCTACCAACAAGCAAGATAAGAATGAAGATATGAGGACCCCATCAATACTCTGGAAAAACCCTCCAACTGGCTGAGTTGCGCCCTGTTATGGATGCTAATACACCCTCTAGTTTCGACCCTCCTCTTTCTGAGATCCAAATCCCTCCAAACTCTCCCGAAATGGAGATTGGGCTAATAGAATCCACCGGGCCAAATCTCAAGTTGAACTGAGAAGTTCTTCTCCTCCAACTGAGCAAACCCTCAACTGGTTTGTGCCCTCCTGGTTTGTGCCCTCCTGGTTTGACTAAGTGAAGGAGATTTCGTTCTCCCTTCTAGGAGCCTACAAATGCCACCAAAATATCCCAGATTGTAGATCGGGCCAATGCTAACAAGATGATGAAGTCACAAGTCAATCTATGAATATCTAAGCCAATAAACATTGGTAACCTCTTTCTGCAATGTGCCCCTCTTTCCTCCAATTCATGCCAAGCTCCCAAAAATAAAATGTAAGGATAATCTCCTCCTGAATAGACCAAGAATGATGCTATGGACCCTACGAAGAAAGCCCAAGTGATCCTTCTCCAAAAATCCCTCTCCTTCATCCAGATCGAATCAATATCCCCAAGGTGATGCAACCCCCTAGGTTGCACACTAGCCTGGATTCTGCTTGTAGAACAAACCCTGCAACACTATAGAATGGTGTGGGGGGATTATTTCACCTCCGAGACGAAGTCTGGATCAAGAAAGGTGGGATATTTCACCACTGAGTTGATCTTTAGGGTTTTAGACTCAAAACCCTCAAAACTACTTGTGCTCAAAATCTCTAATGCAAATAAGATAATAATCCAGAATGCCTAAGGAGTGCTCCCTACCCTTTCCTTTATAGCTCCAATCTATTCATCTATTGAGTTAGTTATCCCCTAGGGTTAACTATTAACTTTAACTCACCTTTTCTTTTCTTTCATTGAGTTATCCTTTTCCACACAAAGGCAACTTAATAATAGAATGTTATGTCTTCTGGTTGACTTTGTCCCCAATATGCCTGAGACAATAGTCTAGTGGGGATGGCTAGACTAATGAGTCTCTCTAGACCTCTTTATCAAGAGGTGGGGGACATTACAATCTCCCCTGCTAGAAATTGCTTGCCCACAAGAAATTCTGGACCTGTCTCCTGGATCAACTGTTCCCCTTCCCAAGTGGCATCCTCCATAGGTAGGTTCTTCCACTTAACCAAATACTCTATGATGCTTCTTTTCCTCAACTTCTTCTCCCTGAATTCGAGTATCTCCTCTGGTATCAGTACCAACTTCCCTTCTTCAGCCATAGGTGGAAATTCCTTGATAGGAGTGATATGCTTGCCGATGGCCCTCTTCAAACACGAAACATGGAAGACATTGTGTATTTTTCTGCCCTGTGGTAGATCCAACTCAAATGTCATGACCTACCCTCCTGTTGACTCTATATGGACCAAAGAAACGAGGTTGTTTCTTATCTACACCACTCCTCTTAATGGATGCATGCTTGTATAGTTGAAACTTCAAATAAACCAAGTCACCGACCTCAAAGGAGTGCTCAACCCTGTGTTTTTCTACCTGTACCTTCTGTTGATTATGTTCCCTTTGTAGGTTATCCTTCAATTCCCTGAGTATGTCTTGAATCTGCTGAATCCAATCCTAAACCATGGGAGCCCTGCTATCACCAAAGACAGTCTTTGCAAAGGAGAGAGGGTCATAGCTGTATAAGGCCCTAAATGGTGGCATACCAATGGACATATGATGAGTGGTGTTGGAACAATATTCTCCCAAGTGAAGCCATTCAACCCTTGCTTTCTGCTATCCTACCACATAATTCCTGAGGTAGCCTTGAACCCATTTGTTGAATATCTCTGTCTTCCCATCTGTCTAAGGGTGATAACTGGTACTAGGTGTTAAGGTCATACCTACCAACCTGAAGAGCTCCTGCCAAAATGTGCTCATGAACTTGTTGTCCCTGGCACTCACTATGGTTTTGGGAAAACCATGTAATGTGAAAACTTCCCTGAAGAATAGGTCTACAACCTGTGTTGCACTGAAATCTATGGAAATGGAAAAAAAGTGTGCAAATTTCATCAACCTGTCCACTAGCATGAAAATATAGTCTTTTCCCTGAACCTTGGGAAACCTTGTGATGAAATCCATAGATATGCTTTCCCATTTGTGCTCTGGAATGGGAAGTGGTTGTAGTAATCCTGTTGGGTGAGTATGTTTATCTTTGTTTTCCTGGAAAGTGCTACGCTCCTTGATGTGGCTCATCACATCTTCCTTCAAACCCTTCCTAGCAAACCTCTCCTGGACCTGTCTGTATGTCTTGATGAATCCTTGATTCCCTGCTACTAGTGAATCATGGCATGCTTGTAACACCTTGGCCTTAAAGGTTGATTCAGGAACCAAGAAAATTCGACCCTTGTAGTAAATGATAGCATCCATGATTATGAAATTGTCATATTGTACCTATCCATCCATCACTTTGCAAGAAAATTTGTTCTTTGAATATTCCACCAAGAGGCGGGCCTTCCAATCCACTGAGATATCGGTCATGGAATAAACTGATGGTCTTTTGGATAAGGCATTTGCTACCATGTTATTTTTCCATTTGACAAATTCTATGTCAAAGTCATAAGCCTGGATTTTTCTCACCCACTTCTAATTCCTTTCATTCAATTCCTTCTGATCTAGGAAGTACTTGAGGCTGTTGTGATCTGTCCTCACGATGGATTTTCCCCCAACTAAATACTTCTTGAACTTAGACAATGAATGCATGATGGATAACATTTCTTTGTCATATATGGTGTAGATGAGCTCAATACCTCTCAGTTTTCGGATTTCATAGATAATAGGATGCATGTTCTGCATAAGTACTGCTCCAATGCCTTCCCCTGAGGCATCACACTCTATTGTGAAGGGTTGTGCGAAATATGGTAGGGCCAATACCGGACATGTACTCATCACTTTCTTCATTTTTTCAAAGGTGGATTGTGCTTCTAGGCTCCACTTGAATGCCCCCTTCTTGGTCAAATCGATCAAAGGTGCACAAAGTTGAGAAAAACCTTTGAAAAACCTCCTATAATAGCAAAAAATGTCGAAAAACCCCTTCAACTCTGTGAGTGTCCTAGGTCTGGGCCATTCAAGTATAGCTTGTATTTTTTATTTGGTGTACCTATACCCCCTTCACTCCAATGATGTGTCCTAAATAAAGGACCTCTTTCATCCTAAATTCACATTTGTATTCCTTAGCATATAAATATTTCTCCTCCATGATAACCAAAATTTGTTCCACATGTTGAAGGTGCTCCTCCCAAGTTTTTCTATAGATAAATAAATCATCAAAGAAGACTAGTAAGAAATTCCTTAGCTTCTTGTTGAACAAATGATTCATGCATGACTGGAAGGTGGCTGGCGCATTAGTCAACCCAAAAGGCATGAACAAAAACTCATAGTGTCCATAGTGACACCGAAAATCAATCTTGGAGATATCTTGCTCCCTCATTTTTATCTAATGATAGCCGAAGTGCAAGTCAATCTTTGTGAAATATACTACCCCATGGAGCTCATCCAATATCTCATCAATATGTGGGATGGGGTATCTATTTTTTATTGTCTTCTTGTTTAGAGATTTGTAGTCAATACACATGCGCATTGTCCCATATTTCTTTTTCACCAGCACTACTGAAGATGTAAAGGGACTGGAACTTGGCCTGATGTGGCCCATATCCAACAACTCCTTAATTTCCTTTTCAATTTCGTCTTTGTATCTCTTGGGGTGCCTGTAGGGAGTGGTGATGATAGGTTTTTCACCCTCCTCCAACTCTATGATGTGCTCAAACCCCCTATATGGTGGTGCCCCTGGTGGTATAGGCTCAAAGACCTTGTTGTGCCTATCCATGATTTTCTTGATCACTGGTGAGTAGTGTGTTTCCCCCTTCTTGTCTACCCTGACAAGTATCCTACATTCTGCTGCATAAACGATGTATTCCCTCCTGAATATGGCCTCCATGCATTTTCCTATTAACACCCTCAGTGTGTTCCTTGTCATACTCTTTAGAACCATCTTTTTCCCAGTTTCTTCTGTGAAAGACATTTCCATTGTTTTTAATTTGTGGTGATTGGCCCCAATGTACTAAGCCATTGCACTCCAAAGATTATGTTGGTTTCTGTAAGGTCCATAACATAGAAATATCGTGCCAAATCATGCCTACCCAAAGTAAGTTTCATTCCTAGAATGTACCTGTCACAAGGCATGGTGCGCCCCCCTGCTACCTCCACATGAAATCCCTCAAACTCAAGTGACGGTATATGTCTTCTTTGTAGTAGGGCTAAGCCAATCAATTTGTGTGAATCACCTCCATCAATGAGAACTGAGACCTTCTGCCCTTGTATCACTCCCCTCATCCTAAAAGTGTTGAATTTAGGTACCCCACTTATGGATGCAATTGTCACCTTCTCATTTGCTGTAAGACCGTGACTTGCATATTCCTCTTATGCCTGTACTGGGTTTTCTGCCTCTATGTTCTGTAGGTGGCCAAAAACTCCATCCTCCTCATCATATGAAATAACCTCAATGTAGTGGGATTTTCCCTTACCCATGCATTTGTGTGTTGGGTCCCATGGTTACTTGCAGGTGAAGCACAATTGTTTCCTCCTCAGTTCCCTCCTAGTGGGCTCATCCATCCTACCCCTTCCTCAGTCAAACCCCCTTGGGTATCTCCCTCCTTGGTTCATAGGAGGTCTTTGGTCTCTACCCCCTTGATTAGGAGGTCTAGGGGTGAATCTCATATTTTCCGCCGATCCTAAGTCCCTGGTCTTCCAAATGGCATCATGCAAGTTGGTAGGCTTAAAATCCTTGACCCAACCCCTCAAGGATTCCATCATCCCTTCTGTGAGGAGCATCATAAGTCTTGCGTGAGACACATCCTATACGATCACTACTAGTCTCTGGAACTCTTCTATGTAAATCTTCGATGATCCTATTTGTCTGAGTTGTGTGAGCTCCCTAAAAGGTAGCTCTGGGTCCCCCTGGTCAAACATGTTGATGAGCCTCTGTGTGAACTCTGTATAGGACATAATCTGATTGTGACCCAGTGTGGTCAACCCATGGTACCACCAATCATGAGCCTTTCCATCCAAGTACATGGTGAAAAATTTGATGGCATCCATCTCCCTCATGGGGTTAAGTTGTAGGTAGGTATCCAACTTCTGCACCCATGCTTGTGCAGTCACCTTAGTAGATCCATCAAAATAAGAAATTTCTATCTTAACTTCCCTATGCTCCAACTCATAGTTGGGCCTTTGGTACCGTTTAGGCTTACCCCAAAACTTGATTCCACAATATTGATCCAATGTGACTTGCCTCTGGAACCCTGCACTCAAGGCATGATAATCCCTTACATGCTTCTCAAAGTTGTCCTCAACCTCATCCTCATAGTTGCGTTGTGGTTGATTATCCAAGAATGTGGGTAAATAGGGCCTAGGGGTGGTCCTACTGTGTGTTTTCCCTTGAGGTGCACCACCTCCATAGCTCTGTCCCTCAGTGTGATAATGAGGGCTATGCTCCTGCTGAGATTTAGTCCCTCCATGAGATCCACTAGCTTCTTTTTTTTCATAAACCTCTGGGCCCTTTCTTGCATGAGTCATATGCATCAGGAGTTGCGTCAATCTCTCCTGGTTGACATTCACTCTTTCAAGAATCTTTGTCATTTATGCCTGTCCCATGTGCACTACCTCCTGGTTTTCCTATAGATGATGTACAAGGGTACTCTATGTCATATTTATGGAGTGTTGTAACTCCTTGGACAAACCTGCTAGAATCTGTGGCTCACTGTCCTCAACTGACCCCTCCATTTCTGCCTCTATCTCACCTGTCTGTTTCCTGCGTCTGCCCATGTATATGCCACTGAACTTCTGCATGTGCTAATCCCACAAGATGGGAGGATAAGCACTCTGATACTACTGTAATGTTCTCGAGCCAATTTTTTTTTCTCGGAACACTAACTGTTTATTGTTTTCTATGTTTTTTTATGTATTTGGAGGTTTACTCATGAAAATGTGCATGATGGATTTACTTAATGTTGATTGAGCAATAGATATGAAGCATATAATCGTAAAAATGAAAATATATACAAAGAACACCAATAGATAACCAATAATATTAGATCTGACCTTTATTTAGATAGTAGAGAGATCCCGTACACAAGAGATCTGCAGATCTAGAAGGAAACCCAAATAATATCAAAATGGGCTACTAACCGATACAATAATAAGAAATAAAAAGATAATTTCCTCCCAAATGTTGTATGAGAAGATATACAAGCCTCCAAAGGCTACCAACAAGCAATTTAAGATTGAAGATAAGAGGACCCCATCAATACTCTGCAAAACCCCTCCAACTGGCTGAGTTGTTCCCTGCTCTGGATGTTGATAAACCCTCTACTTTCGGCCCTCTTCTTTCTGAGCTCCAAATCCATCCAAACTCTCATGGAATGTAGATCGGGCTAATAGAATCCACCGGGCCAAATCTCAAAGCTGAATTGAGAAGTTCTACTCCTCCAACTGAACAAACCCTCAATTGGTTTGCGCCCTCCTAGTTTGACTAAGTCAAGGAGATTTTGTTCTCCCTTCTAGGAGCCTCCAAATTCCACCAAAATATCCCATATTGTAGATCTATCCAATGCTAACAAGATGATGAAGTCTCAAGTCAATCTATGAATATCTAAGCCAATAAACACTGATAACCTCTTTCTACAATGCACTCCTCTTTCCTCCAATTCATGCCAAGTTCCTAGAAATAAACTGTAAGGATAATCTCATCCGAAATAGACCAAGAATGATGCTAGGGATCCTACGAAGAAAACCTAGGTGCTCCTTCTCCAAAAATCCATCTCCTTCATCCATATTGAATCAATCTCCTCAAGGTGATGCACCGCCCTAACTGGAAACTCCCTAGGTTGCGCACTAGCCTAGATTCTTCCTGTAGAACAAACCTTGCAACACTGTAGAATGGTACGGGAGGATTATTTCACCTCCAGGACAAATCCTAGATCAAGAAAGGTGGGATCTTTCACCACAGAGTTGATCTCTAGGGTTTTAGGCTCAAAACCCTCAAAATTTCTTGTGCTCAAGAGCTCCAATGAAAATAAGATAATAACCCAGAATGCTTAAGGAGTGTGCCCTGCCCTTTCCTTTATAGCTCTAGTCTATTCATTTGTTGAGTTAGTTAACCCCTAGGGTTAACTCTTAACTTTAACTCACCTTTTCTTTTATTTGATTGAGTTATACTTTTCCACACAAAATCAACTTAATAATATAATGTTATGTCTTCTGGTTGACTTTCTCCCCAATATGCCTGAGACTATAGTCTAGTGGGGATGGTTAGACTACTGAGTCTCTCTAGATCTCTTTATCAAGATGTGGGGGACATTACATTTTAATATCATCCCCTTCAGTCCTAGAAACCCCTGTTTCCATCATCTTTCCCATCTATCCCATTGAGAGGAAGAGACTTATTCTCTTTCCTTCACTTGTCTGGAGAAAGGAGTCAGGAGGTACAAGTTGTCTTCAGTGGCCCGGGTGGAGGAATTCAGACAGTGGTATCTAGATAGAGACACAATGAGGATTTGGTAGCATATTTATTTATTATATGCTATTAGTACAAGTGAGAATTCTCTTCTTTCCTATCCTAAATGATGTCTTTGGTTAATCTCTTTTCGATTATGATTAATTGCATAAATTGGTTAATTGCTAAGTAATTGATCCTATTTTGTATATGTTGTTAAAAGTTAGTTACATAACTACTTTTACTACAATATTACCTTCCTTTGTGTATAGGTTTGCAAGGAGAATATTGGAGTAGGGACTTACGAGAAGACTCTTCTCCAAATTTCAAAGTTTAGGTAGGTGGTTATTCACCCCTAGTAGTTAGTTATGCTTCTTAAATTTGTTTTCAAATTCAAGTCAGTTCTTTAGGTATTCACTCTGTTGTGGATTTTAACCCAAGTCATAGGAGTGTAATCTATGTCAACAAAATTGGTGACTCCACTAGGGAGTTCACCTTTGGGTTAGTTAGGTGCTTGCTTTTGTTTTGTTTTGTTTCTCTATTTTGTTTCTATTTTTTTCTTTGTACGTGGTTTCAGACTGTTAACTTTCAATCTTAGGCTTTAATTCATAATTTTCCAAGTTTTTTTGGGATATTTTGAGTTACAAATGCTTGTTTACCTAAGAAAAATAGCACACATACGCTCCTTTTTGAAGATATAAACGTGTAGATACATGCCTTTCTGTGGAAACAAAAGCATATATGTCCTGGGAGGGAGTCTTTCTCTCCTTTTTAGTATGTTAAAGCCTTGAATTTTCTTTTTGGGGGGGTCTTTCTGACTCTCTAGGTTGTTTGAAGCTTGTTTTTAGTCTTAGAAAGAAATTGAATTTTTTAATTAAAGAAAAAACAAAGTTTTTAGTGCTTCTTTGGCTTCTTTAGTCCTTTTTTATTTGCATGGTTGTATAAAATGTTTTTTTTTCCAATTCTTTTAATTTCTTGATTGTTGTGGGCAATCATTTCTGAATCGTGAAGTTCTTGATCTTAGTCTTTGCTTTTCTACCCACATTTATGTTTTCAAGCAAAGAAAAAGAAAAATTTCCTTGTTTTTTAGTGTTTCGCTTGGTTTTTGATTAGTAATAAGAAACAAAAATATATTTTGCTTTGTGTAGATCAATTTTGTTTCTCATTTGTTGTAGCACATTTTTCATTGAAAAGAAAAAAGATCACATTCTCAACATAAGTCTTTCTTTTTGCATTCACATTCGAAAAGGTATTTTCATTTCAAGAGCATATAGGGTTTCTTAGGCTGTATCAAGTAGCGAGTTTTCATTTTGAAAGGAAAAAACTTGTAGTTGTGCATTTTTCATTAAAAAATGAAAAGAATTACATTTCAAAGATTAAAATCTTGCGTTGAAATTGTTCATTATACACTCATTACATTTAAGAATAAGATCAATTATAATATGACAATGTTCTTATAAGTTCTTTTCTACAAGAGTCTTTGAACAACAATGATTTCAACATTTCATTTCCAGGAGATATTCCCTCTTCCGCTTGTCCGAATGTTTGTGGATGGCTACGTATTTGGGGGTTTTCTGAATACCATTAGGACCTTTGAGATGCCGATGCTTTTGGGAGATTTGGGATTTTTTACCCTTCCCATACATGTGGTTCTGAATTATGATGGTTCCCCCATGATTTGATTGCGAATTGGTGCTATAGTTTCCTCTCCTAAGTTCGACAGGGGTGATTGAAAGAGGAAATATCATGGTATCCAAGAAAAACAATATATTGTTGCCTCGAATCCTTTTGAGGGTGTTTGTCTTCACGAGGACACTTGAAACATAGGAAAATGTTGAGTAGGTTATCGTAATTGTTTCTCACTCCTTCGTTGATTAATATCGAGACTTAATCAACCTGTATTGGTCTCCAGAAGGTGCCTTTTCAACTTTTTCGCTGCTTTGGACTCAAGACCTAATCCACCTAGGCTGAGTTTTGGAAAATTAGTTTGTTTGTTTTATTATCTTAGAATTTTTTTAGTGGTGTACTTTGTTTGTGTATTTGGCCTTAGGTTGTGTCTCTGATGTTTCTTTTGGATCATTTATTCAAGGTGGTCAACCAATCGCTCCGCCGGTTGAGAAGGACCTTTGTTCTTTCACCTGAAAGCATGGATCCACCTCCTCAAAGGCATGGGATTTATAGTACTCGTTCATCCAAGCCAATGCTTGAGACTCTAACTGACGTGAACAATCCTGCAAGGGAGAAAATTGTGCATAAGAAAATTATGGCTAAATTTATTGGGGATACCAAACAAGGGACCACTTCCCAAGGGGATTCTTTTGTTTTTCCTTTCTTTGGACATGTTGGTGCCCCCTTAGTACTCACTTTGAACATTCCCAGTTTGAATGTAGAAATACCGGTTTGGTTGTGGACCACTATGAATGTATTGAATGCTCTTGATGCTTCTTAGATAAGAACTTTATGTCATGGGCATCATGTTGATGTTTATCCTTTATCTTCTTCGCCAATGAAGTCTACTCCTCCTCCTTCTACCTCATCTAGTGAAAGTCTAGTTACTAGTAACTAGAAGTAGAAAAGGAATAGAAAGATGATGAATACAAAGAAGCTAGTCATTGCAATTCATACTAGAGATGGGTCACTAACCTTTGCAAGTCATGTTGGATATATGAAACTAGCCTCTACAAGTCATGTTGGGAGAAATAAGTTAGTCACTGCAAGTCATATTGGCGATGGGTCACCAACCTTTGCAAGTCATGTTGGAGACATGCAACTAGCCACTGCAATTCATGCTAGGGGCACACATCAGTCACTGCCAGTCATACTAGAGATATTTCACCAACCTTTGCAAGTCATGTTGGAGACATGGAACCAACCTTTGCAAGTCATGTTGGAGACATGCAACCAACCTCTGCAAGTCATGTTGGAGGTAATAAGCTAGTCACTAGAAATCATATGGGTGATAAGAAACCAGTCGTTGCGAGTCATGCTAGGGGCATCCACCAACCAATGCAAGTCATGTTGGGGTAATTAATACTGTTGCGAAATCTAGACGAATATGACGCAAGCCCAAGTCTTGTAAAATTTGTAAGGGAGATCACATTACTCATATGTGCCTTGTTATTCCAGAGATACACAGAGTGTGGTCCCTGTCTGAAGATCCTTCTGATCCTAAGTCAAATTTGATTTCCCAACAACCTATTCAACCATTGATTAATGAAGTGATAAAATTGATGCAATCTTTGACTTATCCCACTCTTCTTTTGGGGGATGATGTGTTTACTATACATGTTGTTTAACAACCTATACAACTAGTGGTTGAGGAAGTGGTCAAGCCGATACAATTTTCATCCAATCCCACTCTTCTCTTTGAGAGTGATGAGTCTACCAAAGTGGTCACGCTGATGCAATTTTTAGTTGATCCCACTCTTCCCTTGGAGACTAATGAGTCTACCAAAGTGGTCATGTTGATGTAATCTTTAGTGGATCTGACTCTTCCCTTGGAGAGTGAGGAGTCTACTGAAGTGGTTGAGCCGATGAAATATCTAGTCAATCCCACTATTCTTTTGGGGAGTGATGTGTCTATCAACCATGCCTTTAGCATTTCCATTTCAGTACCTTTAGAACAAGGGGGATTTCCACTCACTTTGAGCATACTCCCTCCAAGTCCTAGGATGGTTTTCTTTGATTGGGATGATCTTGTTGAGCCTCTCCTTCCTTATTTTTCACCTTTCCAAATAAGGGTTGAAGTTAATTCAAAAAATATTTACTGATGTATTGTATATGAAGGAGCCTCTAAAAGTATTTTATCTTCCTTTGCTTGGAAAGATTTGGATTCTCCCAAGCTTATGTTAGCTACCAGTGAGCTGCTGGATTTTGACAGAAGACCTAGTGAATATTTGGAGATTCTTCCTCAATTTCCTATCATGTTAGGTTGGAATACTATCCTAGTTGGTATGATAGTGGTGCTAGGCCCTTTAGATTTCAATATTCGTCTTGAGCGTGATTATGTATATGCTATGAATGCTATGGTGTCTATGTTTTTTTGGGTGATGTATTTTCCTCATAATGGAAGCATTGTCACTATTGATCATATTAAATTTGTTAATCACCATTCTAAATCGACTTTATCTCATGCTACCTCTTTATATGTTGTTAGTATTCAAATAGAATCTAACCTGCCATGGGTGAATTATGTGGAATCTTATCTTCAATGTTTAATTTCTTTTGAGAAGGAACCTTTTCACTCTTGTTTTCCTTCTTGAGAAAATCTCTCGACAATTGATCAGGTGGTTTATCCAATGGGGACATGCGAGATCTTTCCTCTCCCTATATCCCCAAGGGATTACAATTTCCCTCTTGAATCTGATCTCATTGTTTGTGGGACCTGTTACCACCAAACTAGGGGTAACTAAGGAGATCATGTCTCGAGGCCCACAGGTTGTAGACATGGAGTGTCGAGAGACATATGGATAAACCATAGCCCCAGAGGGCCCTTATTTTCATTTGATGCCTTCTACACATCACTAGCAACAACTTCCACCACACCAGCCTTGTCCTAGAAGGAAATGGGTCTTGCTCCATGAGGTAATGAGTCCAGGTATCATGGTAAGTGTTGCTAAATTTAGAGTTGCTATTAATTTATTTTCAATTTACTAGATAATAATAACATAAGTAGTATTATTGAAAGAAACACAATCACAAGGTACACAACATTTTATCCTGGGAAACCCTCATGGGGGAGAAACCCTAGCAAAAAATTCCTTAATATAGATTTCCAATACAATGTCAAGATAAATACCAAAACACTAAAGATAATCCAACACCGAGCATGTGCCTCTCTCTCCTCCTTCTTGCAACTGAAGCTACCTCCAAAAGATGCACACTAAATGAGTGACTGAGTGACTGATTAAGTGAGGCGCCATCCTCACTTATTTATACTGTATGGGAGGTGCTAGGGTTATATCTCTTCAACAATCTTGACTGACTTCTTCAACTAGTGGTTAAAACCACTTTAATTATCCCTAGGGAGCGACTTTACAAACAACACCATATAACTATCGTTTGACCAATCCACAAAAGGGGATTTGGTCTTATACAAAGCCCGACATGATCAATCCACAAAAGGGGATTTGAACTATAAGATAATAACTCAATTATAATTAGAATATTCTTCATAGTTACAATATTTCAACACTCCCCCTTAACAAGAAGGGTATTCTACAATACAACATCATCAAGAGAGAGAGAGAGGGAAACAACATCAACAACATCTGGAACACTGATTGACACATCTATAAATCATTAGAATTTTTTCTCATCATCAATAACATCATCGTTCATAGCATGGAGTTGGAGTATCATAATCATCATCGTTCACATCATGGATTTCTAGTAGCATCATCATCATCATCATCATCATCATCATCTGCATCAACATCAGTTAGCATAACATCTATAACAACAACATAAACAACACTACGTTGATACAACGTCATCAACAACACGAGGTTGTTACAACAACATCAAAAACAACATGAGGCTGATAAAACATCATCAACAACATGAGGTTGGAGCAACAACATCATAAACACAAGGCTGGAGAAACAACATCATCATCAAGTCTACTGCCAAAAGGCACTACTCATTTCTCCTTTTCCTCCAATTTCCGAGTTCTCGTAAATGGCCCCATAAAATTATGCTGCCAAAAGGCGCAGCTTAGTGCTCCTTTTCCACGAAGATGCTCGATAAAAAAAATCATTGCTATGCTAATTCCTTCTCAAAACTTTAAAAATTAAAGAGCCTAACTTCGTCTGTAATATTCCTAAGTTGAATTTTGGCTTCTTTCTCCCCTTAATTTTTGGCAAGTGTATCTCTAAAAAAATTCTGAAATCATCTATCAACAGTGCTTCAGACATGACATTGCACTGTCGTAGAGCATCTAATACATAACTAAATGGATGGTTAAGATCAATGACATATTTCTGAACAACTCTGTGGGCCTCAAATAATCCATACCCAGATGAAAATTCAAACAACAAATAAAGTTCCTTCCGACAATGAACTTAACAAACTTGCAACTTTCATATCTAACCTCTGATTAGAAAACGTTTTTTTTTCCCTACGTAGAGAAGAAGATAGGATTTCAAATTAATGTTTTCATGCTTAAATTTAGAGCTAGATCAATCTCTTTTATAACCTATGAAGTTCCTATTATCTTATTGGCGGAAAATCTTGACAAAGCGTTTGTAGACCTTGAAAATTCAGAGAATTGCATTGTGTTGGCAATCTCTATTATATAGGTTTTCAAGACACCGACTGGAAATAGCATGATCCATTAAAAAAAGAGAAATTTCAATCCTTAAAAATAGTCCACTAACCTTGGAGTACCTAACCCAACATCTGGTGGAAGTGTCAATTAATCATGAAATTCACTTTTGAGCTAGCTAATGATGCACACAAAACTTTATAACACTTTGAAATAGATCAACGTTGTTCAAATCCAAGAGACTTAGGAGCTAAGCCCATGATACATGCAATGCAATGAATGCAGTAAAAACAAATTTGTGATACAAATTGATTTGATAATGTGATTGTCCGTTATATCATTTTTTTCCATATCATCTTTTGCCACATCATATGCATAGATGCACTTGTTGGCCAGAATCCCAAATCCATCTCCCATTTGTAGACCAAAATTCCTTCTCATAATTTAAAAAAAATATCTTTTGGCAATCCATATGCTCCTTTACCATTGACAACTAATGTATGTAACTTTATATACACTACTTTTCGTTTAGCAAAGCATGCATGCCTTCATAATGCACCCAAAAAATAAAATATGTGCATAATGCGCCTTTTTTTGGTGGATTTCACGACTTTTTTGGGTTAATTACCTCCTATAACTTGTGCCTAACTACTCCAACCAAATTTCCAAGGTATAAATAACAACCTTTGGGTGGAGGAGATATGACATCCATGGAAGCATCCTTATGCTAGCCAAATTCTGTTAAGTTTGCAAGCCATTTCCTCAATATTTTAAGATCATCCCCTTCAGTCATGGAAACCCATGTTTCCAACAACTTTCCCATCTATCTCATTGAGAGGAAGAGACTTATTCTCTTTATTTCACTTGTCTTGAGCAAGGAGTCAAGAGGTACAAGCTGTCTTTAGTGGCTCGGGTGGAGGAATCCAGACGGTGGTATCCATCTAGAGTTGCAACGAGGATTTGGTAGAATATTTCTTTGTTATATGCTATTAATACAAGTGAGAATTCTCTTATTTCCCGTCCTAAATGATTTCTTTGGTTAATCTCTTTCCGATTATGATTAATTGCATCAATTGGTTAATTGCTAAGTAACTGATCCTATTTTGTATTTGTTGTTAGAAGTTAGTTACATAGCTACTTTTACTTCAATTTTACCTTCCTTTGTGTACAGGTTTGCAAGGAGAATATTAGAGCGAGGGATTGGAGCAAGGACTTACAAGAAGACTCTTATCCAAAATTCAAAGTTTAGGTAGGTGGTTATTCACCCCTAGTAGTTAGTTATTCTTCTTAAATTGCTTTTCAATTTCAAGTCAGTTCTCCGGGTATTCTCTCTGTTGTGGATTTTAACCCAAGTCATAGGAGTGTAATCTCTGTCAACAAAATTTGTGACACCACTAGGGAGTTCTCCTTTGGGTTAGTTAGGTGATTACTTTTGTTTTCTTTTTGTTTTTTTCTCTGTAAGTGGTTTCAAACTTATAACATTCAATCATAGGCTTTAATTCATAATTTTCAAAGTTTTTTGGGGAGATCTTGAGTTACACACGCTTGTTTACCTAAGAAAAATAACATACATACACTCCTTTATGAAGGAATAAGTTTGTACATACATGCCTTTCTATGGAAACAAAAGCATATATGTCCTGGGAGGGAGTCTTTCTCTCCTTTTTAGTATGTTAAAGCCTCGAGTTTGCTTTTTTGGGGGGTATTTCTGACTCTCTAGGTTGTCTGAAGTTTTTTTTAGTCTTAGAAAGCATTTGAATTTTTTAATTAAAGAAAAAACATTTTTTTTAGTGCTTCTTTGGCTTCTTTAGTCCTTTTTCATTTGCATGGTTGTATGAAATGTTTTTTTTTTCAATTCTTTCAGTTTTTTTATTGTCGTGGGCAATCATTTATGAATCATGAATTTCTTGATCTTAGTCTTTTGCTTTTTTTCCCACATTTATGTTTTCAACAAAGAAAAACAAAATTTTCCTTGTTTTTCAGCCTTTCGCTTGGTTTTTGATTAGTAATAAGAAACAAAAAGATAGTTTTCTTTGTGTAGATCAATTTCGTTTCTCGTTTGTTGTAGCGCATTTGTCATTGAAAAGAAAAAAGATCACATTCTAAACATAAGTCTTTCTATTTGCATTCACATTCGAAAAGGTAGTTTCATTTCAATAGCATATAGAGTTTCTTAGGCTATATCAATTAGCGAGTTTTCATTTTGAAAGGAAAAAACTTGTAGTTGTGCATTTTTCATTAAAAAATGAAAAGAACTACATTTCAAATATTAAAATCTTGCATTGAAATTGTTCATTATACACTCATTACATTGAAGAATAAGCTCAATTATAATATGACAATGTTATTACAAGTTCTTTTCCACAAGAGTCTTTGAACAACATTCATTTCAACACCATTCCCTCCAAGTAAATAACAACAACTAAAACAAATGATTAATAAAAAGTAACTAGAATTTTTCTTTTATAGAACACCAACTAGTCTAGGTGTAGGGCCTTGGAACAAGATTGGAGAATTTGACAGCTCAAAATCAAACATAGGTTGTTGATTAGTGAGTGATCAAAATCCAATCTCGCATAGGTATTGTCGAGGAAGCTCCTCTAATGCGAGAGTTAAATTTTAGGTCACATGAGGATAAGTGAAGGAGATATTCCCTCTTCTGCTTGTCTGAATGTTTGTGGATTGCTATGTATTTGGGAGTTTTATGGATATCATTAAGCCCCTTGAGATGCCGATGATTTTAGGATATTTGGGCTTTGTTACCCTACCCATACGTGTGGTTTTGAATTATGGCGGTCCCCCCCAGTATTCGATTGTGAATTGGTGCCATAGTTTCCTTTTTGAGGTTCCATAGGGGTGACTGTGAGAAGAAATATCACGGTACCTGAGACAAACAATATATTGTGCCTCGACTCCTTTGGAGATTGTTTGTCTTCACGAGGACACTTTCACAATAGGTGAATGTTGTGAGTAGGTTATTGTAATTGTTTCTCACTCCTTCGTTGATCAATATTGGTACTTAATCAACCTGTATTGGTCTCTAGAAGGTGCCTTTTCAACTTTTTCACTGCTTTGGACTCAAGACCTAATCCACCTAGGCTGAGGTTTTGGAAAAGTAGTTTGTTTGTGTTGTTATATTAGGAATTTTTTAGTGTACTTTGTTTGTGTAGTTGGCCTTAGGTTGTGTCTCTACCACTACTTTTGGATCGTTGATTTAAGGTGGTCAACCAATCGCTCCGTCGATTGAGAAGGACCTATGGTCTTTCACCTGAAAGAGTGGATCCACCTCCTCGAAGGCGTGGGATTTATACTATTGGTTCATCCGAGGCAGTGCTTGAGACTCTAACTAATGTGAACAATCTCACAAGGGAGCAACTTGTGCATAAGAAAATTATGGCTAAAGTTCTTGGGGATACCAACCAAGGGAGCACTTCCCAAGGGGATTCTTTTGTTTTTCCTTTCTTTGGAAATGTTGGTGACCCCTTAGTAGTCACTTTGAACATCCCTGGGTTGAATGTAGAACTATCGGTTTGGTTTTGGACCATTCTGAATGTCCTGAATGATCTTGATGCTTCTTAGATAAGAACTTTATGTCATGGGAATCATGTTGATGTTGATCCTTTACCTTCGCGAATGAAGTCTACTTCTCCCCCTTCTACCTCATCTAGTGAAATTCTAGTTACTAGTAACTAGAATTATAAAAGGAATAGAAATATTAAGAAGAAGAAGAAGAATATAGTCATTGCAAGTCATACTAGAGATGGGTCACCAAGCTTTGCAAGTCATGTTGGAGATATGAAACTAGCCTGTACAATTCATGTTGGGGGAAATAATTTAGTCATTGTAAGTCATACTGGCGATGGGTCACCAACCTTTGCAAGTCATGTTGGAGACATGCAACCAACCACTACAAGTCATGCTAGGGGCACACATTAGTCATTGCTAGTCATGCTAGGGAAACACATTAGTCACTTCTAGTCATACTAGAGATAGGTCACCAACCTTTGCAAGTCATGTAGGAGACATGCAACCAACCTCTGCAAGTCATGTTGGAGGAAAGAAGCTAGTCACTAGAATTCATATTGGTGATAAGAAACCAGTCATTGCGAGTCATGCTAGGGGCATCCACCAACCAATGCAATTCATGCTGGGGCCAGCATTAATATTGTTGCAAAATATAGACGAATATGAAACAATCCCAAGTTCCGTTGTAAAATTTGTAAGGGAGATCACATTACTCATGTGTGCCTTGCTATTCCAGAGAAACACATAATGTGGTCATGTTGGATCATGTTGTCATTGATGCCAATGGTTTGATTGATTAATGTCAAGTGATGGATTGATTGATAGGCTTGATTTATTGATGATTGATGAACAATGTATATGTATTGTCCTTGATAAGAATGATAGATGTCAAGTGGAAACCAATAGATGAAGATGGATCAATGAGTTGTCATTGATACATGATGAAGATGGATTCTTTGATATATGATTCATAGTTTGTTCGATGTAAAAGATGACTAAGAAGTACAAATGGATGAACTCCAAAGTGGTCCCCTTATGGTGAAATCCCTCACGGGAAGACGCTTTGTGGTTGAGAGAACCCATGCTTGTATGTGGAATAATTAGATGAAGATCAATGATTTTGTTGGTAAAAATATCCTAGATGGATAGTGCTTGTCATGCCATTTCCGATGGTATGTGGAATGTCACATAAATCCTCATGATTTGAGAGTTATGGCCCTACGAAGTTGAAGGACCCCCATATGAAGGCTTGAAGCCCCAAAAGGTCAAAGAAATCAAAGTTCTTGAAAAGAAGATTATTTAAATGATAAAGTGAGGTGACACAATTAAGAAGTAATATTTAAATGATAAAGTAATGGAGAACTTTCTATTTATGGAAAGTGGTTAACCCTAAAATAAGGAAAATGGGTTAAGTGACCTAGAAATGGGTCAAGTGACCTAGAGGATGAAAGTATAAATAAGATAGAAATGGTCTCTTGCATAACATATTTTGTGTGGATCAATGGAGATCTTCTTGTGAGATTATTTTTTGGAGTATTGATGGAGAGATTCTTGTGAGAGCATCTTTGGTGTGCATCTCTTGAGCATGATTGAAGATCTATTATGAGAAAGAGAGCGTGAGGAAGATCCAATGGACGCATCAAAGTTTCGGCAATATCAGAGATATTGATGGAAAAAGTATCGGATCTTTAGAAACCCTAGTTTCTGAGGTGTACACGGGTTGTAATGGGACGGGGCGCGTACATATGCGGGTTGTATGAGGACAAGGCATGCACAATGGACAAAATCATGGATATTTGTGTTTGAGTTGATGATTCGTTGTTGAAGACTGTAGTAGGTTCCATATAGACATTCTATGGGCTCAAATCTGTCACAGAGACATTGGTATGGTAACATTATTGTCTTGATGGATATTATTGCTTGTTGTGTTGAGAATGCTTAGGGCATTCTTGGTATGGCTACTCTGATGTGATTTATGTTGGTTGATGGAGTGAGCAGTACTCTTGTGATTCAATTGTGATATGATTGCTATGGTATAGTAGTTTCTTATACATGATTGATTTACCATTCATATTGATTGGTTGTGGAGCATGAGTAAGCTATTGGAGAGCTTGGATGTGTTGTGACTGGTTGTGGTTAGTTTGGACAGTTGAAGATAGAATAAATTCTTCTTGCAGGTTGTAGAGGATATGAGTATGTGATGAAAAGGATAAACCCTAATAGCTCAGAAGGCATACACAGGTTGATGTATATATTGGTTGTGTACATACGTGGGTTGTAGTGAGACAGGTTGCGTACACACACATGTTGCAATATTGACAGGTCACGTACCTGTGACAGATTGGTATCTGTGGAGGATTGTTTCCTCATCTCAGTTGGTGCTAAGGGTGTAAGATGATTCTTGCATTATAGAGCTGGTGCTCTTGTAGAGTTGTACTCTATTCATTTGTTGATGAAAAACCCCAAGGATTGTAGTCCGTAATAAAAATAAAATTGTACATACATCTTGTGTTATTTGTGTTCCTTGTGGAGATTATTTGTTGATGATATATTGTTGATATATGTTCACATCTAATTGGTTATAAATGAAAACAATAAGTAATGAGTAAATGTTGAATGCTAATTAATGAGTTTTGTGTAAGAGGGAAGTTTTTGGAAAAAGATCCCCACATTCATTCAACACCCCTCTAAGTGTGGTAGGTGTGTCCAACAATTGGTATCAGAGCGGGCCTTCACTACAAGCCTTAACAAGCTTGAAGGAGATCCATAGACAGACAAATGGATGATGAATGATGAAGGTCCAATCCTTGATGAGGAAATCTATTCTACTTGGAGAATAGAGATGAGATTACATTTAAAGACAATGGGAGAATGATTTGGAAGGCAGCCATTGGTGGATCAACTCCTTTGAAAAACAAGTCAAAGTTTGCATCTCAAAGGGAAGGAAAGAAGAATGATGCATTGGATCTCAAGACCATTCTTAGTGGACTCTCAATCCTTATCAAAGAGAGCATGGGACAATGCACTTCCACCAAGGATCTATGGCTAAAGCTAGAGGAGACATATCAAAGAAAGAAGGAG
>JZKD02S0050844.1:0-14499 GCA_000966675.3 Picea glauca
AAATTAATTCAATATGAAGTCCTATGGCCTCATCCTTATAGTTTTCCCATCTGATCTTCTCAATCATTGTTGTAGGTTTCATTTCAGTCGCCATAGTGAAATTGTGCAATCCTTTCCTTTTGAGTTGGAATTAGTCCTTCAACTTCCATTCAAAATAATTGTACAGTGTGAGAATTATCACAAAATTTGACTAAATAATTGGTGTTGTATACATCCCTCTTACTGGTTCTAAAAACCCTGAAAAAATTAACCCTCAATTTGCAAGTAAAAAAATCATGAGAAATCAGTGAAAAAAATCAATTTTGAATAGTGTTGCACCCTGTCTGAAGGAAAAAAATCGATACTTTCACACCCTATTGGAAGAAAATAGACCAACATTGCCAAACCCTATAAGAAGGCCACTGATCGACATTGTCGCACCCTGTTTAAGGCTAAAGTGCGACATTGCCTGTGACACTTGGAATATCTTAAGTTTGTGTGCGACTGTCACACCTTTCGACAGGGGGAGGGTGTGACATTGTCATATATGCAGATTAGGCTCACCGAAACTTCGATTTCACTTTTCTATGGCTTGTCTAGTTTTCTCCAAGTAGCTCAACTCTAATACCATGTCAATGTTTCATGGAAACCTACACATGAGACCTAGATAAAGCAAATACAAACAAATCTTATTAAGAAAAGGAAGAGAAATTCGATATGGAAGAATGAGAAAATATATTCAAACTACTCCATTGAGCTAATCAATAATCAAATACAATGAATGAGTGATATACACTCATATAGGAAAGAACATTCCATAATTAATAAAATCGAACAAGCAATGAGTTTTTCTTAGGAATGCATGCATGCATAAAAACGATGGTCTAAAAATAGAAAGTCTAAAATAGAACTAGCTCCAGTTAACTAATAGTGAACTAGTGAGTCGAAAATAGAAATAGTTCCAACACCATGTAGACCCCATAACTAACCTGGTAGTATGAAAATAAGAAGTGTAGACAAAATACTCTGGTCCTGGTTTTGTTAGAATTCAAAAGATTAATTGTTCATCTTTCTTATCAATTCCACGAGCCTTAACATGAGAAAGAAAATTTTTAAACTTATAGAAGTAGTCTTGTAGGGTCTCTAAATATCTTGGATTCAATGCATATAGATCATTCTCCAGTTGATGACCTCTTAGATTGTCTTGATTTCCTAGAAAATCCTTCAACTTTGTCCAAACATTGTTAGGAGTCTTGCTAGTATCGACATGAAAGAGGAGATATGGAGAGATGCTCAAGAACAATATATCATAGGCTTCATCCATTATGTTGAAGTATTTTGATTTATCTATGGACAAAATAGTCTCGACCTCAGTCCCCATGGTGATCCTATATAAACCCTTGCTTCGAAGTAGAAGCTCTATCTTTGGCTTCAACTCAAAGTAGTTGAAGGGTGTCAAGATAACTGAAGAAGATGGTTGATCCATAGTTTTCCATGGGTTGTCCAATATGATCTATAAACCTTCAATAAAAGTGAATACTCCCTCACAATAATGGCTCTGATAGAATGTACGATTAAACCACAATCCAAGACCTAATTATGAGAAGGAAATACTATGTACACTAGCTAACTGCAAAAGAGAGAGGAGAGAGAAAAATCGAATCAATATTCACACATAAGAGACTATGAAAGAAACTATAATCACAATGTGTTAATCCTTGATAATGAGTACAATATATAGGACTCTCCACATGAGGAGTAATGGGCACTAGGTTGGGATTTACATGTGCATGCTCAAGTAAAAAAGTAACTTCTCCCAATAACAACAATTAACTAAAGTCAAAAGTTGTTAATAATAAGAAAATGTCAAAAATATAGGTTCAAACTTAGTGATAACTCTACATGAAGTAAACATGCATTTCATAATACAAAAAATCTTCTAAAATAAGACTAGAGTCCAAGAATGGAACTAAAGTCCTAACTGAGTGAAAATTTGATAATTATGGAAAATCACTGAATAAGTGAAGTGAGTTAATTCAAGTATTAGATGGGTAGTGTGCACTTCCCTAGGAGGCTAATATTCTTTCTAAAGTGAGATCTATAGCCATGGAATATGAAATATCTTCTAAAATTAAGGAAATAGGAATTATCTCCTAAAAAATAGGAATTTGCCTAATGGTGGCTAAAAAATAGGACTTGGCCTATTGGTAGCTAAAAAATAGGAATTTTCCTAATGGTGGTTTATAAGCCCATGGTTTTGAAAACCCATGGTATTTCTCCATGGTATTACATATAGGAATGCACCGGCTAAAAATAGACATGTTATAAATAGACATGCTATAAATAGAAGTCCTCCTAAATAATAGGAAAAATGGAAAAAATGAGTATGTCACTAAGTATGTAGTTGAGAATGTACTCCAACACTCATCACTACTTTCTTGATTTCTACCTTTCGACTCCTCCCAAGTCTCTTCTTGGATACAATCATCCCAAAGCATCTACCATTATAGGATTTTTTCTTGAACACAGACTCCTTTGACAAATGGTTTCCAAGACTTGGGAAAACCATTCAATGCCACATTAATGAGATCTAAGTCATCTGATTTATCCCCTATAGCTACAACTTGATCACATACTTGAGTGATCATCATGAAGTAGCTAGTGACAATGTCATATCTAGACATCTGCACGAATCTAAGTTTATTTCTTAAGACGATCTTCCTATTCATGTTATTTCTCTGGAATAATCCTACTAGGGCATCAAACATCTTCTTAGTTTTCTTATTCTTGTATAAGTGATGAATTAAGTGATCCTTCACTGAATCCAATATTACCCGTTGGGATTTGATCTCTTTTTTTTGGTGAACTGTTGAATCTTGCGGATATGTCAGTGGAAGAAATATTTTTTCCACTATCTCTCAAAGGTTATATTCCTTCAAATTCAAAGTAACTCTTGATTTCCAAGTTAGGAAGTTGGATTCTCCATCCAATCTATCTTCAACTCTCAAACTTGCCACTGACATCCCTTAGATCTGATAATCTTCCTTAGAAATAACCTATTGTTGAAACTACTCTTGTACTAACCTGTACAATCATGTACGTTCCTATCACTACTGAAACTCATGTGTGTACACTAATTTCTTTAAGAAAACCCATGTATGTATGCACATATTCTTCTTGTAACCCGTGTACAACTCTTTACGACTATAAAAAAAACAAGTTATACCTCTCTACGGTCGTTCACCTAAAATCCAACCTTTGATTCATTACTCCTAGTTATGTGTGTGTGTTTGTGTTCATATATTTTTTCATATCTATTAGATCTACTTCTAATTGTCGTGGATCTAAAATTTGGCTTCCTCTTAGACTAAGGTCTTTGATACCATGTTGATTTTCTAATCCCAACACCTAGATATATTGTTATCAAGTGATTTTCTTGTTGTAAATCAAATTAGCAGCTCTCAAAACATAATACACTTTCTGGAATAATCAACTCAAATAAATAGTGGAAGCAATACTAGAAAACCAAAATCTCATACACAATACACAAAGATAATATTCTCATCAACTAAGTTTATCATTCAAATAACTTAAAATCTTACAAGGGCTCCCTTACTCGGAAAATATCCCACAGAGAAAATACAGAAAACTTTAGACTACACCTACAAACTCTAGCAACTCCTACTCTGTTGTACGACCCCAAAATTTCATGTTTTTCGAGATGCATGCTCATTTCCTTAAAAAAACCTACATATAAATGTATGTCTCCACTGAAACTTGTGTACACACACACTCAGAATGTACAGAAACATCTGTACAGTGCGACCATATTATTGTAACTCTAATCTTTGAGAACTCTTTACGATTGCCCATGTTATTTCTTCTCCATAACCTATACTGGTCTCTAGATGAAAATCCTTCTCCACATATCCAAGATCTCCTTGAAAATAATTCATTCTCTTCTCTCTATGTCAAAACAACCAACCTACCTCCTTTGTCCTAGCCTTACTTTTATAATCTTGAGTTATGGCCTAGCCGTAATCTCCAAAGTGATTGTCGGCTAAGATTAAATCTCACCTCACTTGAGATCGATCACTGATGTTTGATTCACTAACATTAATAACTTTAACATTTCATTAAATAAACTCAACTAATTAATAAAATCACTTCACTTTAATAATTTGTTTAATTGAAGTAAAGTATCAAGGTAGAAGGATTTGGACAACTTCCACATGTCTAGACCCTTAGACCTATGCAAAAGTACCTATCTGATGCTACAAACATCAACACTAATAAGAGATCAGGTCCTCCAATTCTTCTCCTATCTTTGCATCTAAACTTTTTAAAAAGTTTTCACCTATTTCAAAATTGCTACAACACCCAATTATTTTTTAAACACTAGAGGTGAGAGAGCATTGTGGTGGTTGACTAGATTTTATCCCTACATATCCCAACCAATTTTGTGTCTATGAGCATTACATATAAAACATAATATAAATCATAAACGAGAGTATAAATAAAAACTATAAGTATAATATACATGAGGGTAATGTGGTTAAAAATTATTGAAACCATAAGACTCTCCAATTAGATGCACTAAAATAGGTTGACCTACATTTTCTTTTTATTGTTTTCTCAATTATGCTTGTCCTTATTTGATCCTCTATTTAACCTTCTCTTAAACTTCATCTCCATCAACCCATCCTCTATCATATTTTCTTAAATTTCCTTTTGAGGTTTGTGACATTCCCCATCTTACTAGTTCATTAATGTAAATTAATATTATATTAACAAAAAAAAATTATTTTTTGTATTTTCCACAATCACAAAATAATCACATGAGTTGGTTGGTGTATGTGTGAAAAAATTTATTTTTTTTTGTTATGTTTTAGTTATAGCAATACCATATTTTCTATAGCAACAATTTCTATAACACACACACATATAATTTGTTGGGAACACAAAGGTGTATAAAATGTCATTCAAATATTAATTTGACATCTTTTAGAAAAATATGAAATATACTTTTCCAAAAAAAAGACATTACTATACTCTATGTAACCTTATATTAAATGTGGATACAATATGTCAAACCTGATGATATTTTTTTTTTTAATTCTACATTAAATATTGAATTAAGAATGGGAACAAATAATTTATTAAATTTGCAAGGACAAGCATGTATCTTTCTTTCTTTTTTTTTTTCTTTAAGGTCACGGCTAAGCCACACCCCAAATTGGTGTATGAGACCCCTCTTGTTTGTGGGACAAAGGATCCCCTTGACCATTTAATGTGCTACCTCTTGAGAAAAAACACTTGTTTTTAACCATTAAACTCACTCAGACTATATATATAATTTATTTTTAATATATACTAAAATTCAAAATTCATTGAGTTTAAAATACATATACTATTTTAAAAAGACTCTATTTATATGTATATATGAAACACATCTTTTTAAATTATTCAATTCCTAAATTATACCTATTTGATTTTATAACATAAACTAAACTGCACATTAAATCGTTTTCAAACAAATAGGGAAATGGACAGTAATAAAATTAACCAATTTATATATACAATATTCCTAATAAAGCTATTCGTTCAAACCAAAAGAATCAAAACTCTTCAACTCTTCTCCCCGTGCTAATTTGACTGGTGAAGTAATAACCGTTTATTTCTTCCCTCAAACTGGAGGAGGTGTTAAAAGGTCTTACCAGAGAAAAGCAAGAAAAGCTGGTGTGCTGGTTTGAGGGAAGAAAACAGTAATCATGTGAATCGCTATGAAAAGACTTGACGTTTCGCTTAGTTGGCTGGTTTGAGGGAAGAAAACAGTATCATGTGAAGCGATATGAAAAGACTTTCAACTTTCCGGTTGGTCGAACAGTTTGTTCTTCTATCTCTCGCTAGAATAACTAAATGATCCTTTTCGCTTTCTGGGATTGAGAGGAAGATAAAGGGTTTCTTTTCGGACGATATTAATTTTTGTTCCCATCAATCAACTTCATGTTTGAAATCATGAAAAATATTTTGGATGTACAAAACTTGGATATATGTATCACACCTGCTAAATCGGTAAACATCAAACATGAATATTATGCAACGTTATGATTTTGAAAAAGTAGTTTTGCATTAAGAAAAACCAGGTAATCTACAGCCCGGTGGAAAGAGAGGTCGTATGGCGCTATGCATTATATAGAGTAATGCCCACATTAAAAAGAAAGCCCACAAACCTTCCTAACATCAATCTTAATAAGAACTTTGCAATCAATTGGAAACCTGCTCTTGCAGCAGAAATATTAAAACAATATTTCATTACATAGTCTTCTTAGCGCACACCTGAAGGATGAAGGATTAAGCCAATAAAGATCGTTGATACGCCAACGACATTTTACAGAAATCTAATATAGAAACCTCCGATACTTACGTCAACCATTGGGATGGTAATGTGAGCTTGGAGACAGCATAGACCACAGGTCATAACCAGTAAGGTTCTCAGCTGTAGGCTGACTTGAAGGGCATAGCTGTACATTATGTGCTATTGAAGTATCTGTATTGGGTTCTTGTAGCTGCAACTCCTCATTACCAAATGATCCCAGAAGCGAAGGGAAGATATCTGAGTTAAAATCTCCAAGAGCTGTTCCCATAGCAGTTGGAATAACAGGATAAGAATAGCTGCATGCAACTGCAATTTGATCAGGAACAACACAACTTGAATGGCTCAATTTATTATAGATTGTCTCCTCAGAGGGATGTACTGTAAAAGAATAGCAGGGATTCATTTCCAAATCTTGCAAGCTCTGCAGGAACATCTGACGTTTTTCATCAAGCAATGCATTGCCAGATAAAAAAGCATGACTTGACTCAAACTGTGTGGCGAAAGGTGCAGGTGTAGTTACTAAACCAGAGCTTAATCTCACAGTGGACGTTTTCATAGCATTGCTGCTAGTAACAGGATTTTTCATCAAATCTTGGTCGAGATCGTAACGACCTACCCCTGCTAGCTGTTCCGAACTATTAAAGCATGTAGAAGGTGTTAATGGAGGAAAATAAATTTGCTTACTTCCCATATTATTAGTAGTAGTTGAACTCGACGAGATCCCCGGAAAACATGTGGAATTAGTATATTCTTGAAATACATAAGGCATCGAAGATATCACAGAAGTCTGAGACGAGAAATTGTTGGCAACAGAAGCATACTGAGGATTGCATGTTAGTGATGTTTGAGGAAGCTGGTTATGTGCAAGCCATGTAGCAGATGCCTCATCGTCTTCATTGCCATGGGCAGGGATTGCTCTTCTTCCTTTTGATGGCACAACTTGAAGATCAGCTCTTCTCTGGTCAATGTTTCTGGCAGGTACTGTAGTAGTATTTTCCCGTTGGGATTTTTTGTTGGTTTTTCTATCCCCGGCATTCAAACCTTTGCCCTGGGATTCGGACAAGTGTTTGTGTGTCCGCGGGTCTATTCCCTGACCGAGAAGCTTTTTGCTGAGGTGGTTTTTCCAATAATTCTTGATCACGTTGTCCGTCCTGCCGGGTATACGTCCAGCGATCAAAGACCACCTGCAGAGTAATCAGATAAGAGAAACCCTAGACATCTAATGGAAAAATATTTATATTTCATATTCAACGTCGATCTTTATAGATATCCGTTTTATCATGATTTATGTGGAATTTGCAAAACGTATAAGCTCACAAACTATACCTGTTTCCAAGAAGTCGATGCAACCTGAGGATTAAATCTTCCTCGTCGGGTAGAATGCGCCCGCGTTTCACATCGGGTCGAAGATAACTCATCCAACGCAATCTGCAGCTCTTCCCGCCTCGAAGCAGTCCTGGGCAGGTGCAATAATTAGATAAAAGTAGTGACAAAAAATCGAGTTAGATCAGAAACCCTAGAAGGCTCATCTGAGTTCTAAATTTTACTTTGCATAGAGATGGATACAAACCTGCTTTTTCTGGAAGAATTCTCCACTCGCCTTCCCCGTGAGCTTCAATGTAATTTCTGAGGCGAAGATCCTCGTCACGAGTCCACGAGCCTTTATTCAGTCCCAGTGGAGTCCGCGCCATTGATTCAAAGCTAGCTGACTAATTTGTAGTCCCTCTCTACACGAAAACGAAAATCAAAAGAATAATAGAAGTTGCAGACGCCCCTCTTGGATCTTTTAATAATCACTTGTATCACGAGAAACGCCGATGCCTGTACTCGCAAAATTGTCCATGGCTCTATGAATACTTATGCAGGATACGGACTTGAGCAAAGAAATATCACAAGGAAGCATGAAGAAGTAGTCAGAGGCTCTTACCGTGAGGTAAAAGACAATCGAGTATTAACGCATTGTCAAAAGCTGCTGGTAGTAAATTTCTACAGACTTGGCAATTATAAGTCACTTGTTATGTGCTTTCAGCTTTGAGATTTATGAGATTCTGTCTTAGAGTAAGCGTTGTTATTGCACCCAGACAATTGTGAGCAGCTTTTGAATTTCTTAGGCTAAGCCTTGTTATTACACCCAGAGCAGCTACAGCTAGGTGGTTTTCTATGTTAAGCTTGGAATGTTATGTCTACAAATTTTAATGGAAAGTGTCCTCGGTGAAACCTTTAGAAGCTTCTTCCCATTCTAGGTTAAAGTTACACTTAAAAGGATGACAGACATTTATAACCCACGTAAATATGTCAGAGATATCTGACTTTCATTAAAATTATGTTTAACATCAAACACAACCCTACTCTTATAATGACAAACTCTACAAATTCTCGTAAATAAAATTAACACCGCCAAAACAGATTTCACTAGGTTATCAGTAGCCAAAGAGATGGAGAACAATCAAACTTTAAATGGTGTTAATAACCTTGAAAGATATGTTATCATTTAATTGTCTAGACTAATTAAGCAGAAAGGCGGATATCTATTGACAATGGGCAGATTTAATAGGGGTTTAGTGCTTAATAAGTTTTCTATGGACAGGATTAAATATGGCTGGAATATTCTTAGTAGTCACACAAAATAAATGGCTGTGATTTCAATCATTAACTTCCTAGTTATTATAAAGACATCAATTTATGTGTTTACTTTTTTACATTTACCTAATTATATTTAAAAATTACTTTGATAGCTAACTGATTGACACCAAATTAAAATATTAACACCAGATAAATGAAGCTCAACCGTTTATTTGTTAATCAATAATAAAATTTAATATATTATTTTCATCTTAGCAGCCTTTCGACCTTGATCAACCACAATTATGTGGCTGTGCTAATTTTACTTTCCTTTAAAATACTCAAATCAAGGAACAAGGCATATGAACCATTTTTTAATCTCACTAATAAATTTAGTGTCACAGTAATGAGATATCTTTATAAAACTTATTTTTAAAGTTCGTTAACTAAATTAATTAAAATAAATTTATTTATTTTCGTTCAAGGGATTGCTGCCACTTAAACAAACGACATTCTAGTCGGGATAAAATTGGCACACAAAATCTTCCCTGACATTTCTCAACAGTCGGTGTGTTTAAACGTCTATAGACTGATCTCATTAGGGTTAGGTTTTTTTCCGAGGTATTACATTCACTAATTCTAATGGTTTAGACGAAGAAAATGTCCAACCCATTTGGATGAAAGCATGATTTCAGAAAACAAGTACACTGTCCTATGACTCTCGTGAGCTCTCGTAAGCAAATTAAGATAACTTATAAATAGATGGCGTTAGCTAACCACTTTGAAGTTTGCTCTTATTTTGAGGTGTTTGAGTTGTTTTTTTTAGATGTCACTTTGCAAACGATGTAAGTTTATAAAAACAAAGAAGCAAAGATACTAAGATGAGTATAAACTCAGTATACAATTCTGAACATTTTTATTTTTTTTAAGCTATTAACATCAAAGTTTGATGTTGATAAAATTGTAATTTTTCATTATTTAAATTGTATTTTTTTAATATATAAATAGATTTACTACCTTGAAAAAATCTTATTATATTTGGATTATAATATGCAATTTCAACAATTCTTCTCAATTTTTAACTAGATTTTCAGCAAAATTGATTCAAAAACTATACCCAAAAAATAAAAAAATATGATGTTTAACCTACTCTATCATAAAGAATTAACAGATGTGCATTTTTTGAATACATAAATGGATTTATTACCCTGAAAAACCCCTATTACATCTGGATTATACAATCTCAACAACTAATAATCTGCAATTCCAACAAGTCTTCTAAATTTTTAACTAGATTTTAAGCAAAACTGATTCAAAAACTATACCCAAAAAATTCAAAAAATAGAATGTTTAGCCTAGTCTATCAAATAAATGTGCATTTTTTGAATACATAAATGGATTTACTACCCTGAAAAACCCCTATTACATCTAACCCCTATTACATCTGGATTATACAATCTCAACAACTAATCTGCAATTTCCACAATTTTTCTAAATTTTTAACTAAATTTTAAACAAAACTGATTCAAAAACTATACCAAAAAATTTCAAAAAATTTCAAAAAATAGAATACTTAACCTAGTCTATCATAAAAAAAAATTAACCATAAAGAATTAACCATGCAACTTCATCTAAAACACATAACCGCGAGATACAACTTCATCCAAAAACATAACTACAAACACCAGAGAGACAGGCATCAAGATCAGTACAAACTCCCATAAAGACTTAACGATCGTATAAATGGATTTTGTAAAGGTTAATTATAAAGCATTTTAATTTTTACATGAGAAGGGGTACTGTACTTGCACACCAAATGAGATGATAATGTCAACGGAAACGATCACCGTCAATTGACAAGAGTTCAAAAGGCAGTATACGGTGGATATCAGACCTTTAGGAAGCTCAATGTGTGGGCGAAAGTGATTGACATTCAGCAGGATCCACGGAGTCAAAGTCTATGCCGGCCATCACAATTAATAAGATATGACGGGATCAGAGCCTTCCATGTGAGGTGATATAATCATCGTACAAATTACTATAAAATCTGTAAGTCGACATCCCCAGAGGTGAAAAAGGAACAATATTTTAATAGCAAACAAACGCATTGCACTTCACGCGTTCTGACCGTAATACGAACTAATTCACAATCGCATCAAATGTGCTCCGTGACGCTGATAATTTTAACTTGTATATGAAGCCCCATCCATGGTAATATTTCTAACTTTATATGAAGCCCCATCCATGGTAATATTTCTAACTTTATATGAAGCCAACAAAAGTTTGTCGTTTTCAGAAGATCCATGGTAATATTCCTAAGTTTATATGTAGTGCCYGAGTGTTCTGAGCTAAAAACTACTAYGTAGAAGAARAAAAAAACGTCAAAGAGGAACCAGAAACGTACAATCAAATATATACATTTGTTCTACACTGGAATTAACTGTCATTTAGCGAAAAAATTTGAACGTGAATGATCTGTACCCTCGGTGACCGTATAGAAACAATATTATGCATTCGTAAAATTGTAAGCCCTTACATGAAAATATATACACCAAAGTGGAGGAAATCACACCGATGTGGAAAGTATTTGCATAATGAGAACTGATGTTCAGTTCTGCTTGTCCCTATTCAATGTATGTTCCATTATTTATGTTTGGTGTACATGATTACATCTTCGCTTATCAAATCCTAAAGAGGTATGGGATTCTGGGATTCAAATTTTAAAAAGAAATTATTTGTAATTATTTATTTCAGTTAATTAATGTTTTAGTTGTATAAAGTTTGTCTCAGTCTAACTGTTTTAAATGTTTTTAAGGGTTTAAGATTTTTTCAAAATGTTGAATCTATTTTTATATTCAAAAACTTAATTTAAAAAAAGAAATTGTGATAAGTTGTGATTTCTTATAAATTCATTTTATCAGATTTAAGTGAAAAAAACAAAAACTTATAACAGTTAGACAACCCCATATAAAACTGAATACTCCAAATTAACTTTTTTTTTTTTATTATTATACCTTGTTTTAGATATTTCTTTACATCTTTCAAGTGAATATTGATACATAGTTTTAGATATTTCTTCACATCTTTCAAGTGAGTTATCATAGGTTTGTCTAACAAAAAATTATATATATATATATATATATATGTTTTGTGAGTTAATGGATTATGAACTTTTGGGTTGATACAGTAACCCTTATTCTTGTAATTCGTTTGTGTTTATTCATGTATTTATACGCCTGTTAGTAATACCCTGCTCCCTCCATAACTAAACACTGTACAACTTCTATCATAAATTATAAAACACCAAAATGCATTGAAAGAACTCATGGTGTTTAGGTAATCTTTATGTCAAAGGGTAGGTTATGTCAAAGGGTAGGCTGTATCAAAAGTTTGCCATTCATTACCTTGATGCTTTTCTGCGCCTGCTAAGCCCTTATTGCACTTCCCCTAGCGGGGTTGATAAATTAGTTTTTCTCCGTTTTCTCCTGTGACTTTCTGAAACTTCACTGGTGCTCACTTAGTAAACCACAAGGGTCGAAGGACACTTTTTTTTACAGAAAGGGAGAAGATGGGTTTTTGGAGAGAGCACAGAGATGGAAGTAGGGGTTTCCACTTCTTTCACTTTTTAATGGAGCATTTTAGTTTTTAATGCATAGGCGTATGAGGTATATATATCCTAGTCCCCTCTAGATTTGAACATGTGACCTTTTAAGAGGAAACACAAGTTTTTAACCATTTAACCTACCTAAAAAATAACTCTGATTTCAAATATTAACTTCATTGCAGTTATAAAAATATGTTTATTATGTGTTTATTAATTTTAAATATTAACTTCCTTACAGTTATAAAAATGTTTTTATATGTTTATTAATTAGTAAAAAAATTTAATTAAACTTTTAATGAAATATGTTGGATGTGAAGGGTGAAACATCCTAATATTAACTTCCTTGCTGTTAAAAAACATCAGTTTATTATGTGTTTACTGATTAGCAAAAACTTTTAATTAAACTTTTAATGGAATATGTTGGATGTGAAGAGTGGCAGCTCGCTGTTTCACTTAAGTGAGATGCCCTGGCCGTTTCAATTAAGTGAGATGCCACTTTTGGCAGGCGTTTATCATGTATTTTATGCATATATTTTCTTCTACATGAATTATTTAAGGTCTGCAAAATCATTACAGGTTTTATAGGGAAGAAGAAAACGATTTTCATTTGATTGATTAAATGAAAATATACTTTACCAAAAAATAACAATCATATGAAAACCTACCACTGTAAATAGATATTCCAGCAATAAATGATTGTTGTTTGGTTGATATAGTCTTCCTTCCTAAATGTGATGTGAGTTCAGTATGCTCTTTTTATAGATATTCCAGGAAAGAATGTTTAATGCTCATTTTATTTAGTCATTGGAAGACAAAATGCACAGTGGCTTGTTATTTCCCATTGTAGGATTTCATATGCTATTTCCTGGGTGAGCCCCTCGCTTGCATTTGTCCTAACATCTACCAGACCCAATGTGTTGCATATTTGAGTTAATCAAGTAGTGAAAGCTGCTTTCTTCTTCTCCCATTAGGTAGGGTTATGTATAATTGCAGAACTCTTTCTTCTTCCAGCAATAGGCAGGGTTATGTTTAATGGCAGAACTCTCTTTAATGTTTCCGTTAAGCTTTGCATTTCCTTGTTTAAAGTAAAAATAATGAAACTTGAATAATAATGATGTATTTTTTTTATTAGACCTAACACAATTCCGGATGGCAAAGCCTAATCATTTCGATAATGAAACTTGAATAATAATCATGTACTTTTTTATTAGTAATTTGGTAATTTTTTTATCTACCATCATTTTAGTTCGGTTTATATGTGTGGTAGAAGTGAAAATATTAAATAATGTTTTAAAACTAGTATAATTACATTCTTTTTAAAAGATTGTATTATTTTTAAAATTTATGATGAATATTATATAAACATTAATATGAATATGGTTTTCAATAAATTGTAGAGACTTAAAAATAATTATATTTACATTTATTTTCATTACAAATCACATTATAAATAAAAACAAATATATATATATATATATATTTTAAATAATAAAATTAGCCAAATCATATTATAAAAGTGGTTGAGGTTGATATATAGAGGTCATTAGTTTTAAAAATGGTTGATGTTGATATATAGAAGTTATTAGTTTAGAAAGTTGAAAAATAACACCTTTGCTTATATCAACCACTTTTATAATGTATTTGTGTTAGTCCATATTTATCTATTTTGTTTATAATTTATTTGCAATATTATATCATCTGATATAACAAATTCAATAAATCAATTAATCATCTAATATAACAAATTTTAAACACATTATATTTTTATCATATTTTCAAATTAACTATCTTTAATATTAATCAATGAGATAGTTAAAATTTTACCAATATACTTAAAATTTTGATTAAAAATGAAAAGAAAAATATTAAATTAAAAAAACCTTGTTTCCAAAATATAAATTATACTTTTAGCAGCATGTTCTCGAAATAAATATCCACTGCCTACATAAAAAGTAAGTTATTTAAATATTTAGAA
>JZKD02S0050844.1:14531-30634 GCA_000966675.3 Picea glauca
TATATATATATAAAATGAGAGGAGTTAAAATTGATATTTTTTTTTATCTCAAAGTAAATATCCACTGCCTACATAAAGGTAAGTTATTTAAATATTTAGCAACTATATTTATATAACTAAACATATATATTGTAAATTATGAGAGGAGTTAAAATTAATATTTTTTTTATTTTAAAGAACATGTAAAATACTATTATTTTTATTTATTGAAATTGCAATTTATTAATTTTTGTTTTTGGGAAGAAAATTTTAAAGAAAATTAAGACTTTCTAATCTATTTAAAGATCTTTAACTATATTTAAAATTTCACATTTAATACCTTATTATATTTATATAAATAAATTTCAATTTATTAAGTTTTATTTTGGATTTTGTATTTTTAATTTAAGGATATTTAAATATATTTAAGATTTAAGATTTAATAACTTATTATATTTATATAAATAAATTTTCATTTATTAAGTTTTATTTTGGAGATTTTATTATTTTAATTTAAAATTTAGGATTCATCAAATTATTATGTTTATTTAAATAAATTTCAATAGATTAAATTCTATTTTGGAGGGTTTATTATTTTAAATGATACTAAGAGATTAATATGTTTATTTGAATTTTTAATTAAGTTTTATTTTGGAGAATCGACTATTTTAAATGATACTAACAACTTATTATATTTATGTGAAATTTTAAGTTTTATTTGAGAGGTTCAACTAAGAACTTGATAAATTAAATAAATTCCAATTTATTAGGTTTTATTTTGGAGATTCAATTATTTTAAATGATATAGTATATTTTAGCGTCTTTTGAAATATGAAGACTTTTAATTCTCCTTCAAAATTGAATTTAGCAAAGTATTTAAAGAAAATAAAAAGAGATATTAGTGTATTTAGATGCACAAAGATTTTTAAAATGAAATTACCCTTTGTTTTCACCATTTTTATAAAACAAAATTTATTATAAACTATATTTTTTTATGATAATTTTCTTCTAATTAAATGATAAGAATATATTTGAATGATAAGAATATAGAAAACAAGTAATATAACTTTATAATTAACATCAATTTAAAAAATCAATAACTATAATAAATAGGATAGGGATTCTACAAATATAATAAATAATAGAATTTAGTTACTTTAATATTAAATTATTTTCATTAAATTTTAATATTAAATAAATAAAAAAATATATATTTTTTTAATTAATAAATTATTTCAAATAATATTAAAATAATTAAAACTACTTACTATACTATTATGGCAACTTTTATAATGTTTCCTTTAATGTAGTATCACAAAATTTTGATATTAAATAAATATAAAAAAAAAAAATATTTTTAATTAGAAAATTATTTCAAATAATATTAAAATAATTAGAACTACTTACTATACTATTATGACACACTTTTATAACGTTTCCTTTAGTGTAGCATCACAATGTGTATGCGTATTTGAGTTGAACTTTTCACAATACACCACATAACACTTGTAAGGATGTTGTTATTTGTGTCAACTCTAATGTGAGTTTTACATTGAGTAGTTTGTAAGTTTCTTATATATCTCTTGAGTTGTGTCAATTTTAATGTCATTGTGTAATTTGTGAGTTGAGTAGTTTGTAAGTTTCTTATATATCTCTTGAGTTGTGTCAATTTTAATGTCATTGTGTAATTTGTGAGTTTCTTACATTGTTATTGTATCATTTTCATATTAATATTGTATAGGTTTTATTAAATTTGGTTTTTTATCATTAGATGTCATATTTTATATTTTACATTGTGTAGTTTGTAAGTTTCTTACATTGTTATTGCATCATTTTCATATTAGTATTGTATAAGTCTTATTGAATTTGGTTTTTGTCATTAAAACATTAATTTTTTTACTCTTAATAAAATTTCATTGAGTTAGAGTCAAGTGTCGTTATTTGTGTAACATATTTAGATGCAATATATAATATCAATAGTTAGTAGTTAGTTTACATCGTGTTAGTTGTGTTGTTTATGTTTGGATTGAATTATTAATTGCAATAAATTAATTAGTAAATTGATATTTTTATGATAATCAATAATTGTTTATGTTATTAAATCATTTTCATATTAGTATTGTATAAGTCTTATTGAATTTGGTTTTTGTCATTAAAACATTAATTTTTTTACTCTTAATAAAATTTCATTGAGTTAGAGTCATTTTATGCTCATGAGTGTCGTTATTTGTGTAACATATTTAGATGCAATATATAATATCAATAGTTAGTAGTTAGTTTACATCATGTTAGTTGTGTTGTTTATGTTTGGATTGAATTATTAATTGCAATAAATTAATTAGTAAATTGATATTTTTATGATAATCACCCAGATGGGTGACAATCGTTGGGGCCAGAGACACCCACATGGAGCCTGCAGTCACCAACACATAAACACCGGGATAATGGCTAGCACACACTTGGAAAATGACTAATGCACACTTGGGAAAAGGACAACATTTATAATTGATTGATGCAGTAATAGTTAATGGAGTTATGGTCAAGTTGGTGTGAGATGGTAATTATCAAGATTTCAGGAACAAGGATATGACAATACATACCTGGTGATGAGAAGACGCAGAGCATTACGAGCTTGAGGACAAAGGACAGAGTTAGTTACTCATGGAAGAATGAGGTGGGAAGGTTAGGAGCAGGAGGTGAGGTCGAATCCTCAGGTTAAATTGAAGTGGCTGAGCAAACAAAAAATTGAGGATCAAGAATCACAGCTACATCTCTTAGCTGAAGAAAGTGAAGAAACCTATGTGTTGTGGAAGTTGAATGAATTTTGTTGAATTCTAGTTCAAGTGGGCTCTACCACCTTGAATCACTCCAACATCTCCATTTGGGCTCAGATTCTATAGTGGAAGTCGACAAGAATTCGAACGGGATTCCTTCCAGGTGTTAGCAGTCGTAGTAGGTCCTAGGTTTTATGGGGGTCTAATATTGAGACTCGGTTGTCACATTGAGAGGTGGGATTTATTTGGCACAACAACACGATGACAGGATGAGACTCGATAGGTGATCTGGGGAAATTCAAGTGGATGAAAGGGGAGGTGGAGCCACATGCATCAACAAGCCCTGTGGATCGAACCAAAACAGCTCGAGTTCCAGAAATCTTGGCAGAAGTTAAGAATTGGGTTCCAGACCCAAGCCAATCACATACTCGGGACACCAAGTACTTCATACTGGGTGAAACTTAATAGATAATGAAGGAGATGGTGGCTCAAGCAGTGGTGCAACAACAAGCAGAGAATAAAGTCACCCTACATGTTATTCATGTCTTCGAAGGAAAATTTGATCTCCTATGCAAAGCTCAATTCAGGGTCTGGTTTAGAGTTTTTCAAGATGAAGACCAGGGTGTGTCAAAGCGACATCCAAACGGAAACTCCAAATTTGAGGGGACTAAAGAGAGGTTGATTATGGTGGAGGACGACCAACTAGTTCCAGGAATGATGCAGAAGGAAGCTAAGGACAATGAGCCTCACAACCATGCAGCAAGTTGACGGGTTCGAGCTCTTGTTTTATTTTTTGAATTTCTTTGTTTTTTCTATTCAAATAATCATGGGAGAGCCTATATTTAAATCCCTAGTTTAAAGTATATAACGTTTAAGTCTAAAGAAAGTCCAGACACTCCTAGTTATAGTAGTGAAATACTTATGTTGTCAATAACCTAAAAATTGAATTAAGAGTTTTGGAAGACCCCCAATAAAACATATTTCTATAATATTTATTTAATTATTAATAATTAATTATTATTATCAAATATAAATTCAATTGTTATTTTGTTATTATCAAATATTAATATAATTATTATTATCAAATATTAATTTAATTATTATGTTTTATTCTCATTATTTAAAAATGAATAATTATTAATTATTAATTATTATAATTATAATTATGTTTTTTTTATTTTTTATAATAATTAAATATCTATGAAATTGATTACTAATATGAATCTATTATATTACATTAGCATTCAACCAATTTCACTTTATGAAAGTAAAAACCATATATCCATAATCGTAAGTATGAAATTTTACAAGGTAACATTAAATCCATTTCATGAAAGTAAAGAATTATGTATACAACATTGAATGAAAAATTTTCTATACTCAAAAAAAAATTGAAAAAAAAATAAAAAAAATTGATATCTAAATTCAATTTAAATTGATATCTAAACTCAATTTAATTGTTGTGATTTTTCTTCTTCCTCATCTTTACTTTGTAAAAAATTAATAAAAAAATGTGATTTTAATGATCGTTAATATTTATATTTTATAGATTTAATAAAGTGTATATAACCTTAAAAAAAACAATAACGCAATAACGGGTGATTCCTCTAAACCACTCTGATGAGAATAAAATAATAATAATTTAATTACTCAAGAAATAATTCCATTTATAAATAAATTTAAAAAATTGACACAATTAATAATTAATTAGTACAAGTCCTCGAGGTGTAGGACAGTGGATGACGGAGTGTGTTGTTAAGTCACTCTGTGATGTTAAAGTCATCGGTTCAAAACCTGCGGGGACAAAAAATCAAACCATGTTAAGGGTTGGTGTGGCTCAGGCCGGGTGCGATCCCCGGGTGATTTTGACGACTTAGATGCCCCTGAATCGCGGTTTCTCAAACCACAGGTTAATCGCGTAGCCAACAGGTCCCGCACAAATTAACAAACAAAAAAAAATAATTAATTAGTACAAGAATGGGTTGGTTAAATCCCCATTATTTCATAACCATACTTCAATGCATACTTTATTTAATCCTCAATTTGCTAAATGCTTGTAATAATAGAATATAATATTTAAAAATGACATATATTAAACTAGTATATTTTCTAATGAAGGACCAATACAATGTGTACATTTTTTGTGTCCATTATTTCATAACCATGCTTCAATGCATACTTTATTTAATCCTCAATTTGCTAAGTGCTTGTAATAATATAAAATAATATTTAAAAAGGATTAAACTAGTATATTATCTAATGAAAGACCAATACAATGTGTACATTTTTGTGTGTCCATTCATGATTGTACATCATATTCAATTAAGTTGATCAATATCTCATAAATTACTACAAAAGTATATCAATAGTAATAAAATATTAAGTCAAAGAGAAAATATAATGTGGGAGTGTGAAGAGAGCTCCTAGATTGATGCCAAAAGCATATTAAAAAAAAATTAAGTTAAAAGTAGTAAATAAATTTTAATTGAGAAGTAACAAATAAATTTTAATACTTTTTGGGAGATTTTTCTAGCCTCTTCCTAATCAGTAAGGATGTTTTTAAAAACAATTTTATCAACATCAATTTTTTTATTTTATTTTTCTTTCCACATGAAAGATTTTACTAAATTTGTTCAAAACCATAGAAAAATAAGTCAACTATAAAATACACAATGAATAGAAAAGGAAGAGGACTAGAAATATGAATGTCTAAAAAGAAGCTTAATTCAAACATATTTCTCTTGATGTGGTATCTCCTCCTCCTCATAGTCTTTGATTGAGATGGATATCGGTGGTCTTCCATCTATTCCAACTAGCTCATTTTGGCAGTTTTTTCCTAGTTTTCGGGTCCCTGACTTTCGAGGTCGTTTTGAGGCTCTAAACATAGTTTTTAGGGATCTCCACATTTATTTTATATATAGATTCAAAGTTTGAAAACAACATGTGTAGTCCTCAGATAGACCTTTTCAACGAGCTATCATACACCTAAAACAAAGATCGTATGCAAAAGTTACAACCCCGAGAAGTTGATGTACTAGCCTGCCCCAACGGGGCCCACATGACTTTTGGCGCTTCATCTCCTAGGGTTAGGTTTTTGGATGTCTAAGGTTTTTTGCATTCATGTTTATTGTAAAAAGACTTAGAGAATCTCATTGTAACCATATTCTTGTGAATGAAGCGCAGATGTCACATCTCTTCTCAGAGATAAGCCACCACCATTCTAGCAAGCTTGTTTTTTGTTGCATTTTATAGTTTCAGCACATTTTCTTATTGAATAGAAACTAGTTTTATTGTATCTATGCTATTATAGTGTCTCTGTGTTAAGAATAACAATAATCTGTATTCATTTTTTTTATTCTCATAAAATATGGATTAGTGGTATCAAAGTGGTTTGCTCCTTATCATTCTTAATGCATGTCCCTGATGAGGTTAGGGTACAAAGAATTGGGTCTCGATCTTGTTTCTCTTAAGGAAAAAAAATCTCACACGCCCAAGCGACCTCTCATGGTGGGAGAAAAGAAATACGACGAGACAAGAGATCATTTCAAAATGTTGTTCGAGGAATCCCTCACGCAAGAGAGGAATGAAATGATGGATAGTTTTGTGTAAATGCTTTGGTGTCTACCAACACACGACGCATATTCCTCGAACAGAGGTGTTGCCCCCTTCAAGGTAAAAAATTACTTTGATATCCCCATATTTGAAGGTTAGATAGACGCAGATGTTGTAGACAAATGGTTGAATCTGCTAGAAGGGTATTTTTCTGTCCATAACTTTTCGAACAGAGAAAATATCACGTTTTCACTCATCAAAGTCATTCCCCGTGTCAATTATCGGTGGGAGACTTTCTGTGAGAAAAAGAAAACAAAGGAACCCTCATTATTTACATTTGCGGTCACCTAGGAGTCCTTCAGGGATGCTATCAAGGAACAATACTACCTTGTCGGAAGTTATGACAACCTGTATACAAAATGGACCACACTGCAGCAGGAAAGAGACCAAGTAGTGCCAGATTTCACAAATATATTCCATACCTTGTGCACCAAGATGGGTATCAAATATTCAAAGCAACATTTGGTTCTCAAGTATTGCGGTGGTCTGCATATATACATCCAGTCGAAAATGGAATTTTTGGACATCTCGTCCTTGGGCACCACCTATCAATATGTCATCAAAATTGAGAAAAAGATTAAACAAAAGATGTGGTAATTTGGGCCTAGGAACCCCTCACATTAGAAGAAAGTAAAGGGAATCCCCAACCCATAGAACAAAGGATAGAGAAAAGACAGATAGCCTTAGGAAAACTAGTCTAGTCCACAAGCAAAGAAGGACACTGGAAAGACAAAGAAAGATATCGGGAAGTGGTGTGACTTCCATAAGAGCCCCTAGCATAACACTGTTGATTGTTGATCCAAGAAATCACTAGTGGCTGAGGTGAAATCCTCTAAATCAGATGCGGGATCGGAATCTGAGTCAGAACCAGAAAGGGGTAGACAGATCATTGACACAAAACCCAGTGCCATCGTTGCCACAACCAAGGTCTAGCCCGATGAACCAGATGAGCCAGAAGAAGGAAAGTGCCTCTTTCATTCACAGAAGTGGGTAAAAGACACCTCGTTGCACTTTATCGTTGATAGTGGTAGCCAGAAGAAACTCATCTCAGAAGAGGTCATCAAGCGACTATCCTTGTCAACAAAGCGACACCTGCAACCCTACACCATTGGATGGCTCCGCCAAGGAATGGATATCAGCGTCAACCAATAGTGTCACCTATCGTATGACATAAATCCCTTCAAAGATGAGGTTTTGTGTGATGTTTCTCCTCTCGAATTTTGTAATGTTATTTTGGGCCAATCTTATTTATGGAAATGTCCTGTTGTATATGAGTCTAGACCTCACAGTGTTATTATTACTTTGAACAGGAAATTATACAGGATACTCGAGGCAGTCCCACCTAGTCCTATTTCCTTGATCTCTTCCAAGAAATGCAGGAAGGTCATCTCTTAGACCGCGAAGTTTTTCTTCTTCATGATTCACTCTCAGAGTGAGTGAAATATTGCAGCCACATCCAGGGCCTCCACATCTAGCCTCTCCACACAATAGAAGCAAGTGGACAAGGTCGTGGAAGAATACAAAGATATCTTCTCCTCACCTACTGGGATACCTCTACACTGTCAGGTCAAGCATCCCATTGATCTGACCCTCAACGCATCGCTTCCCAATGGTTCAGTCTACTGTCGTTCTCTATTAGAGAATGAGGAAATCAAGCGACATATCCAAAAACTACTCCACAAGGGGAAGATCCTTCACATCTCATCACCTTATGGGAGCCCAATCATGCTAGTGCAGAAGAAATACGGGACCTGGAGACTCTGCATTGATTATCGGGCCCTAAATAAAATCACAGTCAAGAATTGGTACCTGATTCCCAGAATCGACGATCTCCTTGATCAGCTCAAGGGGTTCAAATAATTCAGTGAGATTGATCTAAATTCTGGCTACCACCAGGTTCCCATAGAACAAATAGATGTATGGAACACCACCTTCATGTCAAAAGAAGGTCTTTTTGAATGGTTAGTCTTGCCTTTTGGTTTGACAAATTCTCCAGCAACTTTCATGAGGACAATGGATGATATCATGTGACCTTTCACCAATACTTTTGTAGTGGTGTATTTGGATGGCATCTTCATCTATAGAAAGACTTGGGCAGAACACTTGAAACATATGCACACCCTACAGCAACACAAGCTATATTCCAACTTGGAAAATTCTCCTTCAGCATGGATAGGGTCTAGTACCTAGGCTACATCATGGATCAACATGGTGTGCATGTGGATCCAACCAAGATCCAGGTCATACGTGACTAGTCAGCCCCAACCACACTCATTGAGCTTCGTAGCTTCTTAGGCTTTGCCAATTTCTATTGCAGGTTCATGTTGGGATTCTCCCATATTTCATGGGCCCTCATCCAAGTAACGAGGGGTGGTGGTAAGGAAAAATTTGCGTGGGGCATGTCCCAACAACAAGTGTTCAATGATTTAAAGTAGTGCTTGTGGTCAGCCCCAGTACTTTCATTACCAGACCTACAACATCCCTTTGAGATTGAGACATATGCTTCAAACTATGCTATGGGAGTAGTTCTCACTCAGCACAGCCACCTCGTGGCCTATCATAGTGAGAAAATATCATATGTTGTCCATAAGTACCCTACTTACGAAAAATAAATGTACTCCATTGTGAAAGAATTCCACCAATGGAGACATTACATTCTCGGGAAGGAGACAGTCATCCACACGGATCATAAGCCACTACAGTTCATGCAGACACACAACAAATTGTAGAATGACCACCATCAGAAGTTGTCCACATACTTGCAGCAGTTCCACCTCAACATCAAGTATAAAACTGACAGTACCAACTGATTTGTTGATTTCCTCAACTGACCTCCAGTCGTGACACTCACCATGGTGCTAGACTCTTCTGGCCACAAGACCTTCCACTGGCCCAACCTCTATGATACATACCCTGACTTCACCACCACATACCAAATGTTGGGCGCAAACAGAGTTGTCTCTAATTTCCATATTTAAGACGGGTTATTTTGTCGACTGGGCCATCTTTGTGTTCCATCAAGCGAGAAAGCGAAGCTAATTTTGGAATCCCACTATAGTCGAGTGGCAAGACACTTCAGCATCAAAAAGACAGTGGAAGTGCTGAAAAAACATTTCTACTAGCCGAAACTTCGACGGGATTTCAACAAGTATATCAGGTCATGCATTACCTGCACTATTGCCAAACCAACCACCAAGAAACAGGGCCTATACACCCCCCTTCCTACTCCTGACAAGACATGGGAATCCATCTCAATGGAATACATGTGGGGCCTTACATCCACCAAGAGGAGGAATTACTGTGTCCAAATTCAACAGGAATCCATCTCAATGGAATACATGTCGGGCCTTCCTGCTGAATTTGCCCTTCCGTCTTGATATGAGATAATTCTTTGTGGGATTCCAAATTTTATCTAGACTCATTCAAATAAGAGCTTGGCAGTGGCATCTACTATGATGCTCTTCTTGCAGGTGGCTAAGATTTAGCAGAAATTTTCTCATATGATGGGGGAACTCAACGCAATGGAGACCATATTCTTAATGGGGGAGGATTGATCCAGATGGATTTCAGTGGCCTTCCACCTATACCAACTGGCTCATTTTGGAAGTTTTCCATTTTGGCATTTTTTTCGCAATTTTCAGGTCCCTGACGTTCGGGGTTGTTTTGAGGCCCTAAACATCATTTTTAGGTCTCACCACTATTATACTATAAATGGAGTTATAATCTTATGGAGTTATAATCTTATGAAAAAATGTGTATTCCTTGGATATACCTTTCCAACGGGCTATCGTGCACCTAAAACGAAGATTGTATGCAAAGGTTACGACCTCGGGAAGTTGATGTACCAACTTACCCCAACGGGGCCCACATGACTCTTGGCGCTTCATCTCCTAGGGTTAGATTTTTGGATATCTAGGGTTTTTTAATTCATGTTTATTGTAAAAAGGATTGGAGAGCCTCATTTTAACCATCTTCTTGTGAATGAAGCGTAGTTTTCACATATCTTCTCAAAGATAAGCCACCACCATTCTAGCAAGCTTGTTTTCCATTGCATTTTATAGTTTTAACACATTTTCTTATTGAATAGAAACAAACTTTACTGTATCTCTATTAATGCATCTCTTCTATTCTTGTCTCTGTGTTAAGAATAATAATAATATGTATTCATTTTCGTTCTGCTCATAAAATCTGGATCAGTCTTATAGAATCTCAGAAGGACCTATCTCTTACTAAATTATGTGTTTGGAAACCTTTTATGGAGATGTTGCGATGCTCTTTTCTTACTAGAATCACTAATTTCATGCCAATTTTATCATTTTTTTTACCACTCCATAATACATTTGTGTCAAAATTTTCATGATGGAAAATTTTCCCACTTCCAAATTTTAAAACATCTCTTTGTAAAGCAGCTTATTTATATTCATGATAAGTTGATTCTTCATATTCTCTTGTGATAGATCTTCACCTTAGTTCATCATCATTACTCTTCCATGTGATAAAACATTAATATGCACATCATAGAATGAATAAGTACCATGAAAATGTAGTATATTTGATTCAATTAATACTATAATGCACACTTTAAATTTCATTGAAAAATAGAGGATAAATCGTTACTTGGCTAACATGTGTAGAGTGGCTGCAATGGAGACTGCTTGAAACTGATCCCATTGAATGCATGTAATCCTCATCTATATATGGTTTCTCTTTTGATGTTAGATCCTTTAGAATTGTTTAGTTTTTTTATTAATATCCTTTGTGATAGAAAACAAAATATAACAAGGATTAGAATTATAGATGCATCTATTCATAAAATAAATTAATATATTTCAATATTATATAAAAATCATAAAGTATGTAATTGGAACTCACCAACTGTGTTTTTCCTTCATTAACTACCTTTTCTCCACCCATTTGTAACGTTCCCATCCACCCAAGCTGGGTCACACCACATAAAACTCTCCCAATTACAACTCTGATACGACATTGTAGCATCCCCAACTTCCTATTGGGCAAGGCCACTCCAAAAATTATGAATTTTGATACCCTTAAATTAAATCATATATTTTACATATGAACAAAATTAAGAAGAACAATAACAACATACAGCAACAATAATTCATACATACAAATAACAGAGATTCCATGACAAAAAACTCATAATTACACACACAGAGTAATTGAAATAAGCACATGATGGACACTTGTCTCATGAAATAAACACCAATTGCATGCATACCTTCCACATTCCTCCCAAACATAGACCACATTTATCAGAATCTCAGTAGTGGATCAACCCCGACCCGGGGCTAAAGTCTACCAGGGAAAAGGGAATCATAAGCCAGTCTAAGTTCTGATAATCAGTATAAATTCTCAATCCAAGGTTCCCAACTTCTGCAACTAGCCTACAGTCTCTCATTCCCCACATGCTTGTCCCACCCCAGGAAATGTGCCCCTTATTTTCTTAGTATTCCTTCGATTTCCCCACTTCCCTTCAAGGGTTTCAGCAACAGGATGGAAATGAAGTCTCATAACCTTGTAGTTATTTCCCAACGCACTAGGGAACAATTCCCAGTAGTTTATCACCCAGAGAAAACTACTGACAGGCCTAGCAACCTACCTCTTCAACATACAGACCTGACAACCCGCTTCTTCAGCTCCAATATTCCCAGGTACAGACACAAGTATTAGATGGTAGCATGGATGAGTGAATGGTCAACATCATGAATGAATGAATGAATCCATCTCCCCGAAAGATGGGAAATTACACTATATCCCCCAAATTACATATGCATGTGTCCTTTATGACACATGGAACTCAAGGAACACCCCCTTGTTCCCACTTTAGAAACTTAGGATATATTTTATCCATAAATTTAGCTTTAAAGAATATTAATATTAAATTAATATAATATTCCATTGGGCTTAAGCCCCCTTAGCTTAGCCCTTTTCCTAGACTCTTATCCCCATTTCCCTTTCTAGTGGATTTTCCCCCCCCCATCTATTTTTCATGGTTGGTCTACAACAATGATGTACTTTACTAATGATATATTGAGTATAATTAAAAATTACAATATAGGCACACGGGCCTTTTAACAATCCAATCTCCCTGATCTAATAATCACATGGGCACTCTAGCCTCAAAACATAATTACAAAGGCACTCTAGCCAAAAGTATCCTGGCTCACTAATCTATATGTACATTAAAATTGGGGCTAAACCTGGGGTATTACATTCCCTTCCCACTTATTTATGTAATGTCCTTAGTTCATTATATACATGTACATTCAAAATTCTTCAAAAATCTTCATGCCTTTTCTATTGGAAGCTTGTTGTCTTTATGGTGCTCTTTTTCCAAGCACCTAATTCATCTTTTCATACTTCAACTTGAAGTCTCTTTCCCTACTCCATAGATTTTTTTCGAGAAAGAATTATACTCACATTGACATTCTTGAGCTACTTTCTCCTGCATGCACTCACCCTTCCAAGATCAGGCATTCTTTGACTGCTACATAGTCCTTCAATCATCCATCTTGCCAAGGATTTCACACACAAGGTGTGGAAATTGTAGTATTCTTGTTTAACCATAGATAATGTCACATAATTTTCACCCAACCACAGGAATTCACATATGCAACCCCCAAGCACACTAACCTTTACTCAGAATAATGCTGGCAAGCCTACTCCAGAACCAACAGATAAACCCTAGTTGTTAACTACAACAAAAACTCAAGACAAGTAGAGTGCTCCTTATCCAAGGGTAGCTCACAAGAGAGAGAGAGAGTCTCCATATCCACAGAACAAGTATGATACACAATTGCAACAACATCACTACTCTCTCTCTCAAACTTGCACCATAACTAGTAAGAATATCACCAAGAATATCATCAATAATATCACCAAGAGAGATACCAAGACCAAGAGATGACCATGCACCCTTATTCCTCGCATTTGCAATTACAGCTACAACTACAACTCTCCACAATACTTGCACAATAACTAGGTGTAAAACTGAGCTAAAACGTCCTCTATTTATATTAATCTATCCAACGACTTTTCTAGCTTGGTCGACCTGACTTTCTAGTAATTATATTTTTTGTTTATCTTTTCACTATGGAGCCGACTTGTATTTCTGGAAGATAATATTCTAACTTTATTTATTCTTCTAGGTTGGCTTGTCTTCTAGGGTTTCCAAACATCTATTTAATGGTTCACTTGCTTTTGGAATATTCTATTCTAATTCATTGGTTACATGTGGAGGTTAATACCTCCTGTAGCTACCAAAACATCAGCACTCCCTCTTAGATAAGGAGGTATTAAATAATATGTTCTTCATGTAGTGGTATCAAGCAAATCCATCCATATTACATGGCATGAAAAAGACTCACATGGTCTTGCACACCAGTCTACAGATAGCATCACCATAGTCGCACATGATATCATATGATCAAATAGATCATGTAACAAGTATCACCATCATATCCGCACATCAACCATCTAGATGGAAAACACCTCCAACACTAGTAGTTGTCCCTCCAACTAGTAACCTCTGATGTTATTGATCAACACTCTAAATGGGAATCATTTCTGACAATACAATTCGACATCTAGTTCATACAAAACTAGTAACTCGTCAACTCGCACATAATTTGACTCAAAAATTTAACACTCCCTCTTAACAAGGAAGGTATTCCTCTTGGCATGATCATCATCATTACTTCTGCATTTTTTCACACCTCGTTCATTTTCATGTTGTTAATCATGGATCTATATGTCATAGGAAGTTCTGCACTTTCACTGGAGTAGCATGCCAGCCTTTGTTGGAGTATCATACCAACCTGCACTGGATATCATACCATCCTACGTTAGAGTACCAACATGTGTTGGGGTAGCATACTAGCCTACATTGGAGTACCAACCTACACTGGGGTAGCATACCATCATGCGTTGGAGTAACAACTTGCACTGGGGTAGCATATCAACCTATGTTGGAGTACCAACCTATGTTGGGGTAGCATACGAGCCTGTTTTGGAGTAGCATACCAACCTGCATCGAGGTAACATATCATCCTGTGTTAGAGTACCAACCCGCATTGGGGTAGCATACCAACCTGCGTTAGAGTACCAACCTGTGTTGGAGTAGCATACCATCCTGCATTGGAGTATCATACCAACCTTCGCTGAGGTAACATACCAGTTTGCATTGGAGTAGCATACCAACCTATGCTGGGGTAACATACCAACCTACATTGGAGTAGCATACAAACCTATGTTGGGGTAGCTCCTACTACTAGGTATCACATCACTTCTCGCTACTAGGGAATGCATCAATTCTCACTACTAGAGAAAAACATTTGGACCACTCCAATATTTTCCCTGACAGAGGCTTGGTCAACATATATGCTACTTGTTCGTCGGTAGCAATATACTGGAGAAAGTTTCTCGTCATATTATTATCCCTCTTGTTGGGAGAATCCTCTAGACATAATCCAGGCTTTGTACATCTCTAGGTTATTTATCTACAGCATTCTTGATATTGTAGATCAACTTGGAAGTCAACATTGACTTCCCTTCTGGTCTTAGAACCAAGGAAAAGATATATATCCCAGTCCTTCTGAATGAATTCCTCCTCGGTCACTGTACCAAAGTCTACTAAAGAAATGGAATCTTCCCATAATATCTCATATCTCCTCGAAGCCTCTGAAGCTTCAATCTATCCTTCTCAACCCATGGCATCTCTCTATCATTTATGGAAGACGTCGCTCTCTTCCATATGAATTTGACAGTCTATGAGTCTTCATTCTCCCTCTGAATATTAACTCCCTCTGAGTGTGTATAATATTCGGAGCCATCTTCTCCTCATGATATGGCTCATCAATGTTGCATCATGCAAATTTTCCACACTAACCTTTACTTAGAATAATTTCATCAAGCCTACTCTAGAACCAAAAAATAAACCCTATTTTCTAACTGCAGCAACAACTCAAGACAAGTAGAGTGCTCCTTCTCCAAGGGTAGTGCACAAGAGAGAGTCTCCATATCCACAGAACAAGTACCATACACAATTGCAGATGCAGTTGTTGTAGGAAAATCTGCCTGCGGACAAGTAGATCGACCTCTAAGGTTTGACCTTAACCCTAGACAGAAAAGTGCTTATCATGGACACTGAATTTCTTTCGAATCTATCTAAGCCTAATGCATGACAAGGAAGAGTAACAGAAGTACCTCTTAACCGACGTTTGTCCCTGCACACTCCGAGTTGCGCTCCAATCCTTTGCTCCTCGCTGAGGTCTGTGGACAAAACAATATACGACCACTTCCTACTCTATTGACATTAGCTTGAAAACAAATCTATCACTGAATGATAAGTTCATGTGACATTAGAAACAAACTAGAAAGAAACAGGCCAAGCGTGTCATATTAATGAGAATAACGACAGCAGTACTTACAATCGTAGATGCGAATGTGACAGCTTCGTCAGGTCCTCTTCGTCTAACCCTTGCCTGAAAGATCCACAACTTGGATGGCAGAAGCTGCACTGATGGCTCTTCTCTAGCTGACTGCAAATTTCCTCCAAGATCATAAGTTTCACATATGTAATTCCTTCCCTCTCTCCTCACCATTAGAGCTTGCTTATATAGGTTGGGAAGAGGCTAACCACTTGAGTTATGTTTAGAACCAGTTAGGAACCTCTTCCTTGGTTGAGATATCTTTTGATAGAACCAAGAATTCGAGCTT
>JZKD02S0050844.1:34677-52397 GCA_000966675.3 Picea glauca
CGACTATGAATATATCGAAGAGGATAGGAAGGTCAGACATGTTGTCACGCGCCTGAAAGGACATGCAGCATTGTGGTGGGATGAGCTACAAGCTGACAGATGCTGCAAAGGCAAGAAGAAGATCAAGAGTTGGGATCGGATGATCATGAAGATGAAAGCGAAGTTCATCCCCAAGGACTACCAAATCACTTTGTTCAGGAGAATGCAGAACCTGAGACAGAAGCTGATGATAGTGAAGGAGTACACTGAGGAATTCTATCGACTGAACATCAGAGCAGGTCATCGGGAGAGCGATGATGAGAAGGTTGCCAAATACCTGAATGGTTTGAGATACGACATTCAGGATGAATTAAGTATGGTTACCATCAGAACGGTAGAGGATGCTTATCAAATGGCTCTGAAAGCAGAGGAGAAGTTGAGTCGTAAGCAAGGTCAGCGAGGGCGAGGTAGAAGTCATCCCAGAGGCAAGACAGTTTCCCAGGAGAAATTCTAGAAGCCCAAGGAGGAATGGAAGAAACCTTAGGGTAAAGTAGAAAGAAGTGGTACCTCACATAAAGGACCATACATTGAATGGAGAGGGCAGCATAATGAGCAGAAGGGATATTATGCTGACGCAAATACCTTTCCTCGTACCAGAGGCAGAGGAAGAGGCCTAGGTGGAGTAATCACATGTTTTACATGTGGGAAGAATGGGCACAGGTCATTTGAGTGTCCAGAGAAAAAGAAGGACATCGCAAAAGCTCACATCGCAGAAGCGCAAAGGCGAGATGTTGAGACCGAAGACACAGAAGGCGGAAGATCGTTGATGATGTGTAAAGCTCTCTTAACACCTGGGAAAGAGGTGGAGGACTCAGCTCAGAGGATCAGACTGTTCAGGGCAGCTTGCAAGACCAAGGATTGGGTATGCAAGGTTATTATGGACAGCGGTAGCACAGATAATCTCGTTTCAACCGAGATGGTAGAAAAGATGGAGCTGGAGGCAACTGATCACCCGTGTCCATACAAAGTTTCATGGCTACAAAAGGGACATTAGGTGAGTGTTACTAAACAGTGTTTAGTTGAATTCAAGATAGGTGGATATAATGATAAAGTACTCTGTGATGTTATTCCCATGGATGTATGTCATCTATTGCTGGGTAGACCATGGCAATATGACAGAAATGTGGTTCATGATGGGAGAATGAATACATATACCCTAGAGAAGGATGGGAGGACGCACAGGTTGCTTCCGATAAAGGATAAGGAAGTGAAGCTAGAAGTAAGAAACACAATACTTCTCATGAGTGGGAAGGAACTTCTCACGGAGATGGAAAAGAAGGAATATCCACAATTCTTTGTGGTCAGAAAGCCGAGGATTATTCTGACTAGCACAAGAGTGGATGATCTACCAAATGAGATTCAGGAATTGTTGGGAGAGTTCGCTGACATCATAGTGGAAGAATTACCTCATTCGTTACCACCGATAAGGAGTGTGAGTCATCACATAGACCTCATACCAAGATCAAGTTTTCCGAACAAAGCCGCGTATAGATTGACACCGCAAGAAAATGAGGAGGTTAAGAGGCAGGTCCAAGAGTTGTTGGATAAAGGATTAGTCAGGGAAAGTTTAAGCCCGTGTGTTGTTCCGACAGTACTTAGTCCGAAGAAAGATGGAGGATGGAGAATGTGTACCGACTCGAGGGCGATAAACAAGATAACCATCAGGTACAGGTTTCCATTGCCGAGAATGGATGATTTGATGGATTGCCTGAGTGGGGCAAGGTATTTTTCAAAGATAGATTTGAAAAGCGGATATCACCAAATTTCTCATGAGGGAAGGCGATGAGTGGAAGACAACCTTCAAAACAAATGAAGGTTTGTATGAATGGCTTGTCATGTCGTTTGGCTTGACAAATGCATCGAGTACATTTATGAGGCTGATGAATGAAGTCCTGAGGGAATTCATCAGAAAAATTGTCATTGTGTATTTGGATGGCATACTGATTTACAGTAAATCAGAGGTTGAACACTTGAAGCATTTGGCCATTGTGATGAAGAAGCTGCAGCAGGAGAAGCTATTGGTCAACATGAAGAAGTGCTCATTCATGAAGACAGAGCTCATTTATTTGGGTTTTTTTATTTCAGCGAATGAATTGAAGATGGATCCGAGTAAAGTGGAGGTAATTAAAAATTGGCCATCACAGAGAAATATTTTTGAGGTGAGAAGTTTTCATGGTTTGTCTAGTTTCTACCGAAAGTTCATCAGGAATTTCAGTGGGATTAGCGCAGCGATGATGGATACATTGAAGAAGCAGCATAATTCTTTTCACTGGACAACAGAGGCAGAGAAAAGCTTCAATCTGTTGAAGCGGAAGATAACGGAACAACCGGTCTTGGTGTTACCGGATTTCCAGAAGACATTTCAGGTGAAATGTGATGCAAGTGGATTTGCCATAGGAGTGGTCTTGAGTCAGGAAGACAGACCAGTTGCATATTTTAGCGAGAAGCTGGATGAAGAGAAACTGAAGTACTCCACGTATGATAAAGAATTTTATGCTATCATACAGGCATTAAATAAGTGGAGGCATTACTTGATCCCAAAAGAATTTTTATTGTACAGTGATAATCATGCATTACAATTTGTGAGTCAACAAGAGAAGTTGAAACAGAAACATGCAAAATGGGTAGAGTATATGCAGAATTTCACATTTGTGATTAAACACATTTCAGGTACTGCTAACAAAGTGGTTGATGCTTTTAGCAGGAAATGTTTGTTGTTGCAGGAGTTTCGAGTCAAAACCTTGGGTTTTGAAAACCTTAAGGACATGTATGCAGGAGATTTAGATTTTGGAGAAGCGTATGAAGCAGCTGAGAATCCAGTTCTCAGAGACAAAATCCCATGGATAGATTAATTGGTCCAGGAGGGATTTCTATTCAGAGGCAATCAACTGTGTATTCCAAATTGCTCCATGAGGGAGAACTTATTAAAGGAGAAGCACAACGGTGGATTAGCAGGACACTTTGGCCATGACAAAACATTCGCGAAGCTTAATGAGTCATATTTTTGGCCAGGAATGCGAGAAGATGTCAAGAGATTTGTTGACAGATGCAGAGTATGCCAGCATTCGAAGGGGAGAAAGAAGAATGCAAGATTTTATCAGCCATTTCCCATACCAGAGAGACCATGGGAGGAGATTAGCATGGATTTGGTATTGGGTTTGCCGAGGACACAAAGAGGTGTTGATTCGATATTTGTGGTGGTGGATAGGTTTTCAAAGATGGCACATTTTATTCCATGCCAGAAGACCAGCGATGCGACTCACATCGCAAATTTGTTTTTCAAGGAGGTCATTCGACTCCATGGATTGCCGAAAAGTATTGTTTCAGACAGGGATACAAAATTCATAGGGCATTTTTGGAGGACGCTATGGAAGAAGCTAGGAACTAACTTGGCATTTAGTTCTGTTTATCATCCTCAGACAGACGGACAAACAAAAGTGGTAAACATAAGTCTGGGAGACTTGCTGAGGAGCTTGGTAACAGAGCACCACAGCAGCTGGGATCAGATATTACCACAGGCAGAGTTTGCATACAACGATTTGGTGAATTAGAGTACAGGAAAAAGTCCATTTCATATTGTGTATGGTACACAACCGAGGGGAGTCTTTGATTGTGAGATTCGGGACAGACTATGACTAGTAGCGCTAGTGCAGAAGAATTCCCTGAGGCGATGAAAGGACTTCGCAGCAAGGTGAAGCAATGACTGCAAGATTCAAACCAGGAGTACAAGCATAGAGCAGATTAGCATCAGAGACAACTTCAGTTTGAAGTTGGTGATCTAGTTCTGGAACACTTGAGGAAGGAAAGGTTCCCAAGAGGAACATACAAAAAGCTCAAAATGAAGAAAATTGGGCCATGCAGAGTCCTGAAGAAATTCGGAGAGAATGTGTATGAAATTGAATTTTCGGATGGCATCGAAATATATCTGACATTCAATGTCTCAGACTTATATCCATATAAGGCTGAGGAAGCAGTAGCTGGAATTGATGAACAACCAGAAGTCCAGTGGCAGAAGCAGATGCCAATTGCAGAAAAGCCACAAATGGAATGCATACTGGACAAGAGAGTGGGTAGGAAGACCAGGAGAAAAGAATACTTTGAGTATCTAGTCAAGTGGAGGAATCACCCAGTTGAAGATGCCAGCTGGGAGACCGAAGCAGTGATACAGAAGCATGGACAAACCGTGCAGGAGCTCATGGACAGGAACCCATGAAAATTTTCAAGCCGAGGAGTATGATGCAGGAGCATCGCCAACACATCAAGCGAGCCAGCGTGGAGCGGGAGACAACTGGACGAGCTAGCACACATTTTGAAAATACTTTGGAAGTTGTTGCGTAAGTATTAAATGAGTCATTTAAGAGAGGGCACACTTGTATATTGTAGTGCATCTTGAGCGGATAGCTCTCGTCCTTAGGTAGTTAAGGCATTTAAAATAGTTAATGTAAAGTAGATAGAATATTTAATTCTAGATTTGATAGTTTAGAGTTCAAGAGGGAAAATGGATATAGACACCCTCATTGTATCATTGTAACATTATAGATCAAACATTCAGAAGAAAAAAAGAGCAAGTAGAGAATTGTGTGAAGAACACCCATGTACAGACATTTGAATGAATAGAAGAAGCTTTGATTCAAATCCATGGTTTGTGTTGTTTCTCTGTGTACACTGTTGTTGTGCTCATGAATGTTTATTTCCTGTCATACATTTTATTTTATATGTTGTGTATGTGATTTCATGGTGAACTTGAAATCTGAAGGAAAGGAGAAATTAGTTTCAATTGTTTCTCAAATTTGAACCAGAGAATTCCTGCAAGGAGTGCAGTCGAATTTGTCCGCAAGGAGTGCATTGACAGAAGGGTTCAGTCAGAGATAACTTTTGTTCTCATTTCTTCGAGGGTGCAGTTAGGCACAGTGCCTTGCAAGGAGTGCGCAGCCCAAGGAAAAAGTCTCAGAGTTGCGATTCTGAGCAAAGTATTGAACGACTGCTGCTACAGGAGTGCGCAGGGTTAAAAGACTTCAACACTTAAGATAAGGTTGAAGATTTTCTGCAAGGAGTGCGTGCAAGAAGTTCTCTAAAGGACTTGAAAAGTTGAGAACAAGCTCAGGAGGAGCAGGCCTTCGAAATTCGTCGAAGGATTGCACAGAAACGTCTACATTGGAGCGTTCGAGCAAGTACTGGAAGATTGCATGTAGGTGGACAAGTCTTCATGGAGGAAGATCTTGTTTTATTTCGTAGAATTATCAAAGGAAGAACAGAGGGACGAAGTCATTGGATGAAATTTCACAAAACTCTGAGGACTGTTGAACTTTGCAAATGTGCAGGGAAGTTATCAGCACAGGCGAAGGAAGGTTTGAGGCCTAGGAGGAGCGTAATCGTTGATCCGCATCGCAGGAGTCGTCGGATCTACACGTGAAAGAGAGCATCGAGAGTTCGCAAGGTGAAGCGCCAAAAGTTCGCAACAAGGATTGCAAGATCGTGAGACGCGATATATCGATAAGTCACAGGACCGTGTGGGCCATAGTCAAAGTGATGTGGTAGGTGACGTGAGTCATCGGGATCTCATTGTGAGAAGTCCCGAACATTTGGGGGTTATGATTCGCGATCTCGCGAAGTCCGAAGTCTCGACGAGATAAGGGATCGTCGGAAAAATTCAACTCGCACGTGTGCATCGGCGTTTCAGCACATCGTTAGTCGGGAGTTGGAAAACTGAGAACTGGGCATTGCGAATAGTGAGGTCGCGATAGAACCAAAGTCCCGATAAGGTGAAAAGGACGTCAGCGTTGTCTGACATATCGGATCTCGGGGATTCGAGAGCCAAGAGAACAAACAAGAATTCACGAAGCCGCGAGTTTCGGTCCTCCAAAGGAAAAGAAGAGAGGATTGTGCCGAAGAGAACCTGTGGGGTGCAGACTTCCTGATAGGGGAGTAGAAGAACTTTTGAGTTCTTCGATCTGAGAGGAAAAGAAGGTCCCGAGGAGAGAAGTCGTGCTCCGAGGAGTGCGGTTGTGCCAGTTGTGGTATCAGCTCCGAGAAGTGCGGTTGCGCTAGAAGCTTTCCTTGGATGTTTGTGTGGCACCAAAGCCTTTCCATATTCATCCATGTCATCGCCTCATACATGAATAGAGTTACTGGTGTTCGTTCCTATAATAGGGTCATACTCTTTTATTTCTTTGGTTGTTAGCTCATAACCAACAAATCCATAATATGCTATCACATCACATGTATGCATTCAAAATCCAAGAATATTTTATAATTATTACAATCCTCTAGCCTTTACGACACCTAGTGGTATATTATTTCCATTAATACATTCAAATTATGCAATAATGTAATTTATATAATAAAATTTGGTTGGGGGAATTCTTACCTAAATTTCTCTTCAACAATTATTCAATATAAATACATAAAATTTAGACCTACATAGCTTCCCTTAAATGCATTTAATGCTACCTAGATAGCTGGTATTAATAGGAGATTTCTTCATATGGATGTCTTCCATATGCAGCAACATCATCATCAGCACTTGCAACCATGCAATAATTGTTTCTTTCCTGACACAAAAATGGTCATTAGCAACTTTCATAATCATATACATATAACAATAAACTACTTCTAGTCTTCAATATGTTATATATATTAACAAATATGCATTCATATATATATATATATATATATATGAAATAATAATGCATCATTAGCATGCTCATAAATTCATATACATTCCAATTCATGTGCTAAGTATGGTTATCTGACAGCCATATTATATTTCCTGCTATACAATTGCAGCAACCATTCTTTTCTTATGTACAACCTTCTTTGTTGTTACTAGTTGTCCTCAATTCTCACTGTAATCATTGCACATGATTATTTCCTCCCTAAGCACTTTTCTAGCCAATTCCATTCTTGACTAACTTTGTTTTTCCATCCACATACTATGTTGATATTAATTTCAACATTCCTCTCTACTTCTTTTTTTCTAGACCCTCTGACCAAGCACATGCATGACCAAATTACATTCTCATCCATGGTCTCTTATTGACTTTAGATCTTCAACCTCCATTTACTTTTTGGGTCAAACTGATTCAACCATTTTCTCAACTTAACACATCATCCCTTCTAGTTGCTTGGACCATTATTTTCTCCTTTCCTGACCCATTTGGTTTTCAACTTGACTTCCTTAGTCAATTTCCACCATATTGCGATGCTACACATTGTCTTATTTTCCAGTTTCATATAGATTATCTGGAAGTACTTGACACTACTTTTATTTTCTATCATACATTCTAGTGATACTTCCAACCTCATGGATTTTCACCAACAACTCTTTTCCATTTGAGATTAGTTCTTTCAGGTACCCTCTATTCTACGTACCAAGTCACATATAACCATTTTCTTTCTTATGGTTCTTTATTGATTTCCCTTAAGGAACTTATTTTTCCTATTTACATTCCATTTGTATTGATATCTCCATGCTACTTGGAAATTACCTTTAACACTTTTGGAATACATCAACAATCATATTCTTTTGTTTTCATCCATCATGGAGTGTTTCCATGCACACTTATTAGCTTGGCATGCACCTCATTATTTATTTTTCCATTAACTAAAGATGTTCAAGGGATTGACTCCACCTTGGAATATTTCTTCCCTTTATGGAAAACCCTTTTTGAAACCTGATTACATTCTTCTAGATCTAATATGCACATAATGGATGGACTTATACATCTGTTGGTTTACTGATCTTTCTATTGAATTCGTCTTACTTCAAATTACATTCTTGGTTCAAAAATAATTTATTTTTAATTTCTTGTGAATTCTTAATATCCATTTTTTTATACATTCTTGTGAATACATGGACACTACTGTCGAAAAATTCTCATGACTAACTCTCATGTCCCCCTTCAAAATATTTGAGCAGGAATATTATTAATGGCATGACAGGGAAGAGAAATTTGTTAGCTTGAGTATCATAGCTTCGATGCTCAACCACCGTCCAAATATATTTGAATTATATATTAACTATTGGTCCATTATATTGGCTATCAGAATGATTAGCATGACCTTGATACTTAGTAACCATCTAATCTGGACTCTAGTTCATTCTGATCGATCAAAACATTTCACCGATATTTAGAATTTTTTCTTAAGTTTATCATCGTTTCATGAGTCCATTTCATTAATTTTATAACTTTTTCCTCCTCCAAAAGGCACCATGGTGTTCCACCGTATCCATTATACACTTATACTTCGTCATTTTCTCTTAGACCTCACCGCGGTCTGCGATCATTTCCTTATGCTTCATCACCTCCCTGATATCATTCACACCCGGGAAGTCTTGCCACTTAGTCAAATTTCAAAATTTTCACCATAGGTTCGGGTGATCCGATATATATTTTACTCTTAGAAATCCATCCACCCATCCACCTGACCAATCCTTAGGACTTAGACAAATATTGAAGTGTCACGGTGCTCCGCAATGTATTACCTCTTTGCTTCCATACTCTTCACACCTAGAGTCTTGGTACTTAGCCATATTTCCAAAAATCCGCCATGGGTTTATGTGATTCCTTACCCACACATATGATCCTCTCTGCACTCCGTGGTACCTTAACACTTAGACAAATTCCAAGATCTTACCACGGTTTCATGGGACTGACAGTTGGACTGCCACATGGCTCCACATCACCTACTAATTGTCATTCCATCCAACATGTAACTTCCATCATGGAAGTACACCTTTCTTCTACCACATTATCTAACACATGGAAACCACATCATGTTGATGTCATCGTACGGAAAAATACCCATTTTTTTCTTCCAAATTTGTCGAATTTCACATTTTTTTTCCAAAATGCCAAGGATGCGTAATTTTAAATTGTTTCTTCAACCACCATTACAGCTATGTAGTTAAACTTCAAACTGCCATTTTTTATCCTGTAAACCCAATTCAATATTTACATAATAATTTTGACCTTTCCCCATCGAATTTCTCCATAATTTTGTTGCAGAAATTGGGGCTTTTCCCAATTTCGCCCAATTTTGTACTAAGTGCCATGGCCATTTTGTAAACTCAAAACTTTGGCCATCTACAAGCCCAAAATTTCCCCATTAGAGATTGAAATTGATTATTTTTAATTTCCGAACTCAACTCCTCACATTACCCGTGAGATTTCTCTCAATTTTACTGCAATAATTTAATCAAACAAGTTCCATACATACTTCAGAAATTAATTCTCTGCAAATTTATTCTTCAACATTCTACTAACTCAACCCATTCAGGCTCAATGTTGAAAAACTGGCTCTTATACCACTTTGTAACATTCCCATCCACCCAGGTTGGGCCACACAACACAAAAGTCTCCCAATTACAACTCTAATACCACAATGTAGCATCCCCAACTTCCTGTTGGGCAAGGCCACTCCAAAAATTATGAATTCTGATACCCTTAAATTAAATCATATATTCTTCATATGAACAGAGTTAAGAAGAATAATAACAACATACAACAAAAATGATTCATACATATAAATAACAGAGATTCCATGACAAAAAACTCATGATTACACACACACAAATTAATTGAAATAAGCACATGATAGACACTTATCTCATGAAATAAACACCAACTGCATGCAAATATTCCATGTTCCTCCCATCCATAGACCACATTGCTCGTAATCTCAGTAGTGGGTCACCATCGAGCTGGGGCTAAACTCTACCAGGGAAAAAGGAATCCTAAGCGAGTCTAAGGTCTGATAATCAACAAAAATGATCAGTCCAAGGTTCCCAACTACTGCAGCTAGCCTATAGTCCCTCATTCACCACATGTCTGTCCCAACCTAGGAAGTGTGCCCCTTCTCTTCTTAGAAGTCCCTTGGTTGCCCCACTTCCCTTTCAAGCTTCAACAATAGGCGAAACATAAACTCTTAGAGCCCTATATCTATTTCCCAACACACCAGGGAACAATTCCCATCAGTTTCTCACCCAGAGAAAACTACTCACGGGCCTGACAACCCACCTCTTCAACATACAGGCCTGACAACCCGCTTCATCAACTCCAATATTCCTGGCTACAGGCACTGGTACCATTTGGTAGCATGGATGATTGAATGGTCAGCATCATGAATGAATGAATGATCCATCTCCACAAAATATGGGAAATTACATTATATCCCCCAAATTACATATGCATGTGTCCTTTATGACACATGGCACTCAAGGAACCCCCCCCTTGTTCCCACTTTAAAAACTTAAGATATATTTTATCCATAACTTTAGATTTAAGGAATATTAATATTAAATTAATATAATATTCCATTGGGATTAAGCCCCCTTAGCTTAGCCATTTTCCTAGACTCTTAGCCCCCTTTCCCTTTCTATTGGATTTTACCCCCACATCTATTTTATATGGTTGGTCTGCAGCAGTGATGTACTTTATTAATGATATTTGAGTATAATTATAAATTAAAATATAGGTACACAGACCTTTTAGCAATCCAGCATCCCTATTCTAATAATCACATAGGCACTCTTGACTCAAAATATATTTACAAATGCACTCTATCCAAAAGTATCTTGGCTCACTAGCCTATATGTACATTACAACTCGGGCTCAACCTGGGGAATTACACCATTTGTCTACAATAATTATCGTCTCTTTCCCTACATTGGGAACCATTATCTATTCCTTCTCTATTGAATGTGATATGATTTATTGATTTATTACAATGATATGCTACCAAGGCAAGTTCATAAAATCCATCAAATAAAATCTAACCATAATTTGGCATGAGAATTGAAAATACACATGCATAACATCAACATATGTAGACTCTTTGGTCATTGAATGTGATAATCAGATGGGTAGTTCTATTTAGCTAACTCAATACTTATGAAAAAAGTCTTGTACTTGTTATAATTAATAGAAAATGTATATCACACCATGATCAACAACATCATGATCTAATCTCATCCCAATATATCTACTTCAATGTATATACTTATATGTGTAAAGATTAGGAGGGGGAGTGCAATGTAGTGGACAAGAGAAGTTAGAGAGGCTAATTTTAATTAATTAATATACTATAAGGTAATGATTATGGTTATTGATATTGACCTAAGTGAGACCTAAATTAGTGAATTATGGATTATTTCAGGGGAAGAAATTAATAATTTAATAGCATTGATAACAATAATTTATGAATAATAATGTTATTTAGGTTATCTTAGTTTGCAAGAGGAAGAGGGAGAGGACAAAGGATCGAGGAAGAATACAAAGAGAAAGAATAAGAGAAGGAATAAAAGAGAGGGGATTAGGGGAAGAAAAAGAAAGACAAGGAAGGAGAGCAGGGTCAGAATAAAATTAAAATAAAAAGGAATAAAAAGAAGGGAGAGTGGGAGGGGAGATGAAGAGGAGGGTGGGAGAAAAATAAATATAAAGAAGGAAAAGGAGGAGGAGGATGAGGGAGAGGAATAATCAAAAAAAGGAAGAAGAAGAGGGAGGGGGGAGAAAAAGAGGACTAGGGTGGGGTGGGGGAACAAAGGAAAAGAAGGTGAAGGAGTCGAGGGAGAAAAAGAGGAAGAAGAAAGGGAATTCAATTGAATAAGAGAATAATAAAATAAAATGTTAATAAAGAAACATAACCTTTTGTAAAAGGTATCTAGGCATCGCCTTATGCATATTTAATGGGGCCCTCATTGTAATCATATCATGTCATTTTTTATTCATTCTTATATATTATATATTAACTCTTTCCTATTGAGAAAATAAAAATAAAATCACGAATCAGGGGGGAGAAGAAATAGAGGAGGGTGGGAAAAAGGAAAGAGAAAGAAGGAAAAGGAGGAGGAGGGAGAGGGATAATAAAAAAAGGGAAGAAGGAGAGGACGATGGAAGAAAAATAGGTTTGGGTGGGGTGGGGGAAGAAAGGAAAAGGAGGAGGAGTCAAGGGAGAAAAAAAGGAAGAAGAAAGAGAGGGAGAGGGAAAGGAAGAGAAAAGAGAAGGGGAGGGAGAGAAAGAGGAAGAATAAATATAGGAAGAGGAAGGAGAAGGAAAAGTACAATAAGAAGGTGAAGATCATAGAGTACCATAAGAATTAAGAGGCAAAGGGATGAGAAATAGGAAGAACAAGAAGGAATAAGGAGAGGAGGGTGAAAGAAAATAAGAATGATAAGAAACAATCTTCCTACAAAATATGAATTTTCATGGAAAATTGTCATGTAGAGAATCTAGCTAGTAGAAAAATCATATAACACTTACGAGAGAGAAAAGAGAAAGAGAGAAAAACTTTAGAGAAAGAATGAAAAGAATTGTACTCATTAATGAGAGAATACTAAAAATACACATGATATACTATACATGAGAAAATTAATGCACGATAGTAGTGATCTAAAGAGATGTGAGCACTCTCTAACAGAATCTAGAGTGAATTGTTACCTGGTCTTAGTTAACTGGCCATGCGGTCATCAATCAACTATCTAACCACAAGTGGAGTGAGGAGAGAATCTAACATGCACATGTGTGGCTCCTTATTGTTAATGATCCCAAGGTAAGTGCACCCTCATGGTGATGATATCAAGGTATGCATGCAACACTTGGTGATAATACCAAGGTTTCCATGCAAGACTCCACTACACTAGTATAACTAAGATGTGACTAACTCAAGACTGAAGAGGATGTGGCACCCTCATCTAGGGGAGAATATATATGACCACGGGTGCCCTCAACATAGACTAGTCAACCTAGGAAAATAAATACTAGGTGAGTGTGTAATATCTCCAACACCCCCGTTGAACACTACTAGGGTGTAAGTGATGCATAGGTCATGGAAACCAAGGCCATGTTAGGTACCCATTGTGAAATGCATCTACAAATGAAATACTGAAAAATAGAGGAAAGATGGAAAACCTCATGGGAAACCCCCTCCCCCCCTCTCAAAGTAAAATGCATCAAAAATAAAGAAGGAAAGAAAGATAGTTGTTAAGCAATTGTGTCCTTCCCTCCAAGATGATCACAAAGGAGGTGAAACTTCTACTTAGTAAATTTTTTGGTGAAGATGAATTCAATTTGTTCAATGGATGGAAAATATTGTAAAATGATGATCCCGTCATGTACCATCTCTCTCATGTAATGTATATGGATATTGATGTGTTTTGTCCTTTTTTGTTGCACTAGGTCTCTACAAAACTTGAGAGTACTAGTGTAGCTCATGTGGCTCCTACATGTACCTGGAAACTACCCCTATTACATATGAGAGATCTGGTCGGGTGTGGGTGAGATACATAAGGCTCCCCACAAGTTGTCAATACAAGGTGTTGTCCACCAATAGTGTATCCCCATCATCCTCAAGATTCACCCCAAACAAAAAGGGTGTGGTTTCTGACTTGCAGTCGATCATGTGGAATGTAACCAAGATATCCCTGACATACTTAGTCTAAGATAGCTTGATGCCTAAAGAATATTTATTGATCTAGAGACCAAGGAAAAAGTGTAGTGGACCCATGTTAATCATAGAAAACCTTTCATGCAGAATGTCTTTGGCTGCACCAATTTTTAAGGTCGAACTTCCTATGATCAGGATGTCATCAACATGTATAACTAAGATCAACAAGGATTCTGAGGTTCTCAATATATATAAGTTCATATATAATTTACATCTAACAAAATGCCGAGAAAAAAAATAAGAATCCATATTCACATACCATGCTCTAGGTGCCTACTTAAGACCATAGAGTGACTCTTTTAGTCAACATACTAAGGATGAGTTATGTATGAAACCATGAGTCTACTCCATGTAAATATCCTCTGAGACATCCCCATGAATAAAGGAATTCTTATCATCCATATGGTGAACTTCCCACCCCCTGGCTTCTACAATGGCAAGGGTCAATCAGATGGATTCCATCTTGTCTACTGGAGAAAGGTATTGACATAGTCTATCCTGTAGATCTATTGAAAACATTTGGAAACCAATATTTCCTTGTATCTTCTCACTTGTCCATATCCTACCTTCTTAGTCATGTAGACCCATCTACATCTAGCAAGCTTCATGTCTGAAGGAAACAGAACTAGATCCCAAGTCTGGTTCTCAAGGAGAGAATTCTACTCCTCCTACATAGCGGCTTCCTAGAAGGGATTCCCTATAGCCTATGCATAGGTCTTCCTGTATAAGGATAGAACCATGTAGAAATGCATGTGAATCACTATTTCAATATATAGAGTGCATGAGGAGGCTCCTCAAACTAGGACCTTCTCCTCCTCTAATCTGTTGGATCCCCCACAATATCACTTATTGTTTGTAGTGTGTTTTGTGCCCACTTAGGAATCCGTTGTGGCTCATCATCTGCATGCTCATCATATTTTGAATTATATTTAGAACTCAAATTTGAACCATGATCTAAATGAGTGGACTCATCATTTCTAATGTCTGGTGCAGGTGGAAGTGAAAAGGTCTTTGCATGTGGCTCCAATGGGCATGCAAGGTACTTTCCTCAAATTGGACACTTCACTAAATAATGAGCTAGTATGTTGAGGGATAAATCAGTTGGTAACTCTTCACACCATCAAGATATCCCATGAATATGCATGCGTCACTTTGTGGATCTAATAATTTCCTCTTTTTAGAGGGTACGTCGGCCCACCTGTGTGATCCAAATATTAAGAAGTAGGTGACTTGTGGTTTGATGTTACTCCATGCCTCAAAAGGATTCCTGTCCTTGATAGATATTAGAGGATATCTATTTTGAATGTAGTTAACATAGTTAATTTCATCAACTCAAAGTTGGGAAGCTAGAGACATTTCATGCAACATGAAAGTGGCCATCTCTTTGAGGGATTTGTTATTCCTCTCGGTTGCTTCATTTTGTTGATGAGTGTAAGGTACTATATGTTGCAGTTGTATACCAACCTCTGAAAAAATATTCTGTACCTATCGGTTCACATATTCCCCCACATTGTTTTTGTAGAGGATTTTGATCTTCCTCCCAAACTGATTCTCTACATTAGCTTTGAAGTCTTTGAGAATCTAAAAAAAAATGGACTTCTCCCTAAGAAAATACACCCAAGTGCATCATGAGAAATCATTAATAAATGTAAGCACCTACCTTTCCTTTCTGATGGATGGATGTGGAAAGGTTCCCATTAGATCTAAGCCTTCCCTTTTTCAAACTTCTCTTGAGGGTGTTTTCCAAGAACGCATCCTTGACAAAGTCCTTTGGAAAAGTGTATGTTGGGAAATCTTGTGAGAATTCCCTATTGGTTGAGTTGTTGTGTGTATTTGAAGTTAAGATGAACAAATATCTTATGCAATACTCTACTATCATTATCAGTGTGTGTTCATAGTAAATAAGAATCATATTTAGAAATAAACTTACTGAATGTATACAAACAAGAGTGGTGATTTACCTCACCAACAACAATCTTTGATTTATTATGCATGACATATATGGTTACTAAATTAGGTGTGAACTCCACCCCTTTTTTTTGCCAGAATGTGTTATCTGATAAACAGAGAATAGACTCACTGAGAAATTTTGGAACATGCAAGACGTTCTCAAAATGTACATGTTGGATTTCTACCATTCCTTTTCCACTGAACTCAAATAGGGTATCATTTCCCATGAGGATTGGAGAACCTGTGCATGTAGTAATAAAAGATAAAATATTTTCTAAGGTATCTATATGATGGGATGCACCTAAATCCAAGATCCATGCATCGGGAGAGGAATGGATAACAGATAAAGCATGAGAATTACGTATCTTGTTTGGAAGTTGGTCTCCTAGTTTTTCCTTGGCAGCATCAGGAATGTGTTCCCCAAGGTTGTGTTCTGAAGTATCTATGCCATCATATAAATTTGTTTCATCATGCATTTTGATTCAGGATGATAGTCCCAGTTGCAGTAACAACATTTATACTTCCCTTTATTTCCCTTTCCACCTTTAGAGCTGGAGGAATCATCTGAGGGCTTAGGATTGCCTTCCTTCTTGTGTTTATAATGGGTCTTTTCGTTTATTTTTTTCTTCATATTAGGATTTTATGTGTTGATACTCTCATGCAAAACAAGTGCAAGTGTATTAGGTCCCTTGATTATCCCCATTTTTATGAGCTTGTCTTTCTCATGTGTTACGAACTCAATAAACTGATACAATTTATGCATTTTCCATGTTGTTACTAAAGTGAAACTCATTATATGGAATGTTGATATGAATACATCATAGTTTGAACCAAGTTTTTCCAAAAAATAAAGGATCAACTAATTGTGTTGAGTTGAATTATCAATCCCACATCCCTTTAGATGAAGAAGAAGGAGATTGAACTTTGTAAAGAAGCCCTCGATTGTATCAAAATTCCTCGGATACAAGGAATTTAGCTCTACCTTGAGCACGTGGACTCTCATTTTGTCATGTTTTCCAAAGAGATCCTCCAACTTTGTCCAAATATCATATAGTGTGGTACAAGATTCAATGTGAAACAAAAGATTGAGGGACATAAACATGTAGATAAGGTCATATTCCTCATCCATGTGGTTGACATACATATTCTTCTTGATATATGATGTTGTCTCCACCTTTGTGGACATTTTAATCCAATACAAGCCTCTACGTCTAAGTTGATTAGGAATTTTTATCTTCCACTTGAAACAGTTATGTGGCATGAGGAGAATCTCCTGCAAGTACTCCATTCTTTCTGACTACATCTGATCTGAATTTATGCAGGAACGTAACAGAATACACAATTAACCATGAATACAAAGATCTAGCCGAAATAACACTTCATTTCATTAATATCAAAGAACTGAAATTTGGTTACAGACAGAATAAAAATCAACTAGCTAGGGCGCTGGTAGCTTAGCCCTAAGAAGAGATGTGGCAGCTACAGGCCTCTGAACTTTGTGTTAAAATGAGGCTCAAATGCCTATATTTTATTGAGAAACAATGGAAACCCTAAACATCCACAAACCTAACCCTAGGAGATGAAATGCCAAAATATGGACCATGTTATCGTATAGTTTGTAGCTAGGTCAAATGGCTAGAGAGTAGATGGAAAACTGGTGCAACAGGAACCTTCCCCACCCAATGTCACCTCAATGGGGAGGTTCTTTCTATTTAGGGAGGTTAACACAGGGGAGACATCCCCAACAACCTGGGGTTTTGAAGAGGCAAAGGTACAAAGATTAAAGTAGAAGTTCCTCCTCACAGGTTGCCACCTAGGTCAGATAGTCTGGCTAAACAACCAATAATGAAGTGTAGGCCCAAATGAAAACACCTGCCCAGAAAAAGACATCAATAATACAGTATATATGCAAGCTATAACTCAATGGGTTAGTACTTCAATGACTATCTTCTATTAATCAATAGGCAATGTAAAACAATAGATACCAATGAAGTCAATGTTTCATCAATTAGCTATGGCAAAAGAATCAATTCATTAATAAATATCAAGATAATCAAGCCAACAATGTATCCAACCAACACTTTACTCAATAAATGCTTTAAATCATCATCTAATTGCCTATATTCAATAATTGTTGCATCAATATGAGATAACCAATTGTGATGTCAGCCTTAGTTAGGTTAGTTTGTTAGTTAGGGTTTCAAAATTCAAAGTTTTGAGAGTTTGTTTTGGACACTAAGAGTTCAACATTGGAGGCTAGAGATCAGTGCCTTGGGGTATATGGAGT
>JZKD02S0050844.1:57709-68105 GCA_000966675.3 Picea glauca
TTTTGCAAGAAAATCACTTACATATCATGAAGAAAGCATGTGCAAACCCTAGTTGTAAACCTTTCTTGGAGAGAAATGCCAAAAGATACCAAAAAATCCTTCCAATAACAAGTGCGCCTCACTTAGAAAGAAATAATACCCTATGAGGGTGAAAAAATCATACCTCACAAGTGTGAGTGAGTTGTGTTATGTCAAAATGAGGGAAAAACATCCTCAATATATAGTATCTCATGACCTTTAATTAAAATTAGGTCATTAAAAATAGCCGACAAGGCTAATAACCAAAAATCATACTATTTTACATTAAACTGTTAAATGAAACCCTAAATGAGCAATAAGCAAGACGTCAAGCCCTTTTGAGGGAGACGTTGTCCCTTTTTAGGGAAAAAAGCAGCACAAGATGACAAACGTTGGCCCTCTTTGGGCCTCCAAACTCTGCCACATGTGCCAAAATGTTGTGTCAAGGTGCCATACACTGGAGGTGATGTCATGGCTCCTAAATGACATCATGGGGCATCAGAAAGGACACGTTCCACATGTAGTGGGTCAACCCCCCTGCGCTGGGCTCAGCCAAAGCGTCTTGGATGAAAACTTCCTCCTTCTTCTCTCATGCAAAGGCTCGACCAATCATTTTCCTATCTTTTCCCCTGATGAGGTCCCAACAACCATCTGATGGGATCTTTAGCCCCATGGAGGTCCAAACTAATCATCTCCCTATGTGTACCAGTCCACTTAGTACCTGTCCGTCGGGCATGGTCCTGCACATAAAAAACTTTTCCCTCCATGGGATCATTAGTCCTAGGGATCATAGCAATGTCAATCATATTTCATCATTAATCCTATCAAATGCATGAATAAAACCCCTAGCATATCATCTAATAGCTCAAAGACATTACAATGACCTACTATACAAAGCTGAAGAAAAAGACAAAATGCCCTATTGGGCCAGCATCCATAAGAAAAGGAAAGTTTCCAGAAGATATCATCCAAGCCATGTAACACGAGGTGGTGTGGTCAAAGGATGTCCAAACATATAGGTAGAGTGAAATACAGGGGTGATATTATCCATGGGTGCCTTTGTAGAAGGTGAGTTGTACCTGTCATGGATGCAATTTTTTCCAATCCCTTTATTTCCTTTATTCTTTCTTTTCTTTATTACTTTTTCTTTCTTTTTATTTCAAGGTCTAACTATAGGACACTGCCTTAGCGTGGTGACCATAGATGACAGTGTTACCCACAAGTACTTTCACAGAGATGATAAGGCTAGCTTGTGATGAGACCCCCTTTCCCTTGGCCATGCAACCAAAGGTCACTGCCCTGGCGTGGTAACCAGATAATGGCAATGTCATATTGCTAGGTACCCATGAACATAATGGGCTGGCTCGTGATGAGACCCCCCATCCTCTTGTCTAGGTCTTGTTTTGTCATCTTTCTTCGGGTCCCTCTTGTTTCTTGTTGAGAGGCTCTTTATTGCCTTCTCGGGGATCCTTGGGTGAGGAATCTCTAGGTTTTATTCTATGGCTTTCATCTTTTACCAGATGCTTTTACCTTCTGGGCCTTTAGCCCCTTCTTCCCACGAGATAAGGTGTAACCCCACAAATAGGTCATCCTAATGTCCAGACTAGGGGAATGGGATATATGAGTGGGAGATAAGATGTAAGAGTGATGATATGATGGGAGCAGATGATGGCCCTTCAAAATTCCCCCCTGGTGGCTAACCAAAACCTATGGGTACAAGCTTGCTAGGGTACCCTGTCAATCCCCCCAACCATGGTCAAGTGGGTTAGTGTAAGATCCAAGCAATCGTCATAAATAAAAGGAAATTGATGCATATATATGAAGGTTATAATGATGAAATATGACACATACAATGATACCTGGACCAACTACCTCATGGAGAAAGAGTCTTCTCTGATACAAGTCCAAGCCGAAGGTGATGGATGTTGTTGTTGCTGACAGGACAAGTCTGATGAAGAAGAAGAAACATGGGCCTTCGAGGGCCATGCTCAGGTCAATCCTACTCTCGGTAGTCCATGTCTAGGACCTGTGGGCCTCGAGACATGATCTCCTAGTTATCCCTAGAAATCGGGGATAACAGGCCCCATTGGGGTAAATTGGTACATCAATTTATCGGGGTCGTAACTTTGGCATACTATCTTCGTTTGACACATATGATAAATCGTTAGAAAGATATATCTGAGGACTACAATTGCTAACAAAAAATATTATGGTTTAGAACAAAATAATATTCAACGATCGAACAAGCCTAAAAAATGTAGTTGAGGGCCTCAAAATGGCTCTGAAAGTTCAGGACCCGAAAGACTGCCAAAAATAGTAAATTGTGCTACAATTAAGGAAATTGAAAAACTAAAAGAAACAATGGTGGGGGTCCAAGTGGAATAGGCGGGTGGCACCCAATATCCACCTGGATCATTCCTCCCCCCTTAGGAAGCAATGGTCCCTATTGCGTTGAGTTCCTCCATGAGATGAGGAAACTTCTTGTGAACTTTGTCCTTGGTGAGCCACTTGCCCTGGTGAAGGAGTTGTCCTTCTTTGACAACTTGATATAGCTGGATCCTCTACTGACAGGTGTTCTTGATCTATTTTTCCATAATCCAATCAGTTGTGGCTTGTTCCATGTGATCTAGGTTTAACTATGTTGGTGTGAGTTGTTATGCCATGTCGGATGTGTCTAGTAGAGGTGGAAAGTAAGGCTGAAGGTGGTCCACATTGAACACTAGGTGAAGACCAAGGAGTGGTGGAACACTGAGCTCAAAGGAATTGTCCCCTACACCCTTGGTGATGGTGTATGGCCCATATCGGAGTGGGAGAAGCTTGTGGTGGGGTCCAGCGAGGTGCTCCTTCTGCAAATGTAGCCACACTTTGTCGCCCACCTGAAAGTTGTGTTGCACCCAATGTTGATCATGTCATTGCTTGTACTTAGCATTGGCTTTGTCCAATATGTCATGAACCTGTTGGATAATGTGTTGAATGCGCTCAATGAAGTTGTTCACCTTGGCAACTTCAGACTGGACATGAGTCAAATCATCCTGAGTAGCTTCAAATGGTATGGCTATATCAATGGGACATAGTGGTTGAAATCCCAAGCCCACCTAAAAGGGGTTTTGGTTGATTTAGTTTTGTAGGGATCAGTTATAGCTATGTTGTACATAGGAGAGGTTCTCATCCCATGTGTGTGGACTCTTTAAGTTGTACATGTGCAAAATGTGTACGATCATCTTGTTGACAACCTTTGTCTAGCCATCAGTTTAGGGATGGAAAGTTGTGGACTTGGTGAGCTTGGTGTCCAACATTGACCAGAGGCTAGACCAAAATGTATTGAGGAACTTGTTGTCTCGATCTGAGATGATAGACTGTGGGATCCAAAATTGTACCCTTACTCATTCAAAGAAGAGTTTAGCATTGATTTCTGTTGTGATATTCTTCTTGCAGGTTGCCATTATGGCCATCTTCGAGAATCTGTTGATGACCACGGAAACACAGTCATTGCCATGCTTAGTAGAAGGAAGGCCCAAAATGTAATCCATGGATATGGATTCCCAAGGTCGATTGGGGGTAAACAAAGGATTATATAGGCCTTGCTTCTTGATGGTCGGTTTGACAATGGCGCAGGCAATGTAGGATCTGATGTACTTCCCAACATCCTGTCGAAGGTTTGTCCAATAGAAATATTTGTGTAGTACTGGCATTGTTTTCTCGACCCCGAAATTCCCAATGACCTGACTATAGTGCGCTTCCCAAATAATCTTTTCATGCTTCCTCGAAGGAACACAAAAGTGTCATAGGCGACATAGTAGTGCATGCTGGAGGAAAACATTTGGAACTCGGTTACCCTCCAATAGCATCTTGTATGTGTGGCCGAAATATGGATTTCTCTTGTAGAGAAGTGGTCAATCAGAAGTCTTGTGCCCAAAAGAGTTGAGCACGGTGGTTATCACCACGATCGATGGTCAGCTAAGGAAGTCTGCAACATTACTGGTGCTGCCCTTCTTGTACTTGATGTTAAAATGAAAATGGTGTAGATATGTGGACCACTTCTGATGGTGATTGTTCTAAAACTTCTCTTGTGTCTGTATGAACTATAGGGGTCGATGTTCTATGTGGATTATCATTTCCTTCCCCAAAATGTAATGCTTCCATTGTCGAAAAGCATGCATAATGGGATACATTTATTTTTCATAAGTGGGATACTTTCAGACTGTGTCGGACAATGTCACACTGTGATATGCCATTGGATGTCAATGTTGAGTAATAACTGCCCCAATAGCATAGTGAGAGGCGTTTGTCTCAATCTCAATATGTTGTTGCATGTCTATTAATGTGAGAATTCAAGCACAACAGAGGCAATGTTTCAATTCTATGAATGCCTTCTGTTGATATTTTGACCAAAATAATTTTTCTTTCGCTCCTCCCTTGGTGACTTGACTCAAGGGCCAAGTGATATGAGAGAATACCAACACGAACCGACTGTAGAAATTAGAAATACCCAGAAAGCTATGAAGCTCTGTTAGAGTGGTTAGGGCTGGCCAATCCTGGATGAATTGGATCTTGGTTGGATCCACATGCACCCCACACACATCAATAATGTATCCCAGATACTGAACCTCGGTCATGCCAAAAGTTCACTTCTCCAAATTGGCACACAACTTGTTTTTCCGCAGTGTTTGGAGGACCTATCAGATGTGGTGGAGGTGCTCTTCCCAAGTCTGGTTGAATATCAATATGTCATCCAAGTAAACTATTACAAATGACTTGGTGAATGGATGCAAGATGTCATCCATCAGCTTCATGAATGTTGCGGGAGAATTCGTCAACCTGAAAGGCATGACCAACCATTTGAAAAGGCCCTCCTTAGCTTTGAAGGCAGTCTTCCATACACTGGATGGTTCGATTGGTACCTGGGGATACCTAGACTTCAAGTTGATCTTGCTGAAATATTTCTCCCCTTTGAGTTGGTCCAGAACGTCATCAATCTGTGGGATCGGGTACCTATTCCAGACAATGATCTTGTTTAGCGCCCGATGATCAATACAGAGTCTTCAAGTCCCATCCTTCTTTTGCACCAACATGATCAGGCTCCCACAGGTCGATGAACTTGGTCGTATGTGACCTTTCGACAACAACTCCTAAATATTCCTCTTGATTTCATCGTTCTCTAGAACAGAGAACCGATAGATTAGTCCATTGGACATCATCACACCTAGGGTCATATCAATGGGGTGCTTGACCTGACAGTGCAGAGGCACCCCTACGGGTGAGGTGAAGATGTCCCGGTACTCCTCCATGACCTTGTCCATTTGTTGTTGTCATGCGAAGGAGCCCTGTCTGGAGGTCGTGGCCACAATCTTCTTATTTACCTGAGGGAGGATCATCAAGAAAACAAATTTCCTGGTTTTGGAAATGAGCTTACTTCATTGTTTTGCAGTAACCAAAGAGATAGTAACAGGCAGTGGTACCTCTGGTATCCTGTACAACTTATTTCCCAAGGTAACAATAATAGCACGAGGTCGGGACTCATACACAACATGTCACTTCCACAAGTATGGTTGGCCTAATAATACATCACAAACATTAAGAGGAGCAATGTCACATAATACTTCATCAGTGAATGGATTGATGTTGTAGGGAAGGTGACACTTATGGTTGACGCGGAGATCTCGTCCTTGGTGAAGCCACCCAATGGTGTACAGTTGTGGGTGTGCTATAGTCGGAAAGCCCAACTGCTTCATGACCTCTGCTGAAATGAGGTTGTTTTGGCTCCCACTGTCGACAATGAACTGTAGCGGGGAACCCTTTACCCACATTTGGGAGTGGAAGAGACGCTCCTCCTCCTCTGGATCTTTTGGTTCTTCCTTTGGATCTTTATGGTGGCAACGGTGGCGTTGGGCTCCGCATCAATAATCTACTTCCCTATGTCATTCCCCTTCTTGGGTTCTGATTTAGTGTTTGAGCATGCATCTGATTCAGAAGCCCTCATCTCGGCCACCAGTGATTGTTTGGTCTGACACTCACTTGTGTTGTGAGTGGAGCTCTTATGAAACTCACACCACTTTCTTGTGTCCTTCTTCGGCTTCGTGATGTTGTTCTTTTCTTGCGTCTTTGTCAAGTTTTCTTGAGCTGCCATCCCTTGGATTTGTTCTTTGTTCTGCATTTTGGGGGCACCTTTCACTTGCTTTTGATTCGCAGATCCAAAGTCTCGCTTCTTCTGTTTGAATTTCTTCTCAATCTTCGCAGCATACCGGTATGTTGTAGCAAGTGAGGAGATGTGGAGGAACTTCATTTCCTCATGAATGTATCTATGTAGACAACTGCAGTACTTCAACACCAAATGTTTCTCTGAATCTTTGATACCCAACTTTGTGCACAGGGTATGGAGCAGATTCGTCAGCTCATGCACATCTTGATCCCTTTGTTGTTGTAGCATAATCCATTGTATCTACTTGTCCTCATAGCTCCCCATGGGATAATATTGTTCCTTGATGGAATCTCAAAAATTATTCCAAGAAGAACAAAGAGGTTTCCTCTTCATCCTTTTTATCACAGTAGGTTTCCCACCAATCCTTGACATGGGGGATGACTTTGAGTAGTGAAAAAATAATCTTCTCCTTGTCAAAAAAGTCATGAACCGAGAAATATCCTTCTAATAGATTCAACCATCTATATATGGCGTTTGCATCTATTTGGCCATCAAATATGGGAATGTCAAAGTTTACGTGTACCTTAAAAGGGGTTGCGCCTCCAGAGTGGTTGTTGGATGCATATGCGCCACCAGTGGGAAATTGTTGAAGGATCTGGGTGAAGTTATCCATCATCACATTCCTTTGTTTTTCAAGGGCCTCCTAGAGCAATATTTTGATAATATCTCCTGCTCCCTCTTCTTTCTTTTCGTCCCCCATGGGAAACTGTCATGGTTTGCGAGGCTAACCAAATTGAGCCCTAACTCCTTATAACCCGACCTCGTTGGGGACATGCAAAGAAGGATTGAGAAAGAGAAGAACGCTCTGATACCATTGATCTGAATTTATGCAGGAACGCAATAGAATACACAAATAACCATGAATACAAAGATGCAATGGAAATAACACTTCATTTCATTAATATCAAAGAACTGAAATTTGTTTACAGATAGAATAGAAATTAACTAGCTAGGGCGCTGGTAGCTTATCCCTGAGAGGAGATGTGGTGGCTATAGGCCTCTGAAATCTATGTTACAATGAGGCTCGAAGGCCTATATGTTATTCAGAAACAATGGAAACCCTAAACATCCACAAACCTAACCCTAGGAGATGAAATGCCAGAATATGGGCCCCATCGTGGTAAATTGGTACATCAATTTCCTGGGGTCATAACTTTGGCATACTATCTTCATTTGATGCATATGATACATCGTTAGAAAGATCTGTCTGAGGACTACAACTTTTGACATTAAATATCATGTTCTAGAGTGGATTGATATTCTTCGATCGGACCATGCCCAAAAAATGTCGTTTAGGGCCTCAAAATGGCTCCGGAATTTCAGGACCTGAACAACAGCCAAAAATAGTAAATTGTGCTACAATTAAGGAAACTGAAAAACTAAAAGAAACAATGGTGGGGGTCCAACTGGAATAGGCGGGTGGCCACCAATATCCACCTGGATCAACATATTCCTCTTGAACCTGCAAATAAAATTATTATTTGTTTTCTCCTAGCAACAAATCTATTATAGCATGTGAAGTTTAGTGGAAACCTCTCACACAGAGAATATAGCTAGTAGAAAAATCACATAAAACTTGCGAGAGAGAAAAGAGAAAGAGAGACAAGCTTGAGAGAAAGAATGAAAAGAATTGTATTCACGAACGAGAGAATAGTAAAAATACACATGATATACTCTACATGAGAGAAATAATGTGCCATAGTAGTGATCTAGAGAGATGTTATCACTCAATGGAAAATATGGAGTGAAATGCCACCTAGTCCTAGTTAACTAGCCATGTGGTCATTAGTTAACTAGTTTATCATAGGTGGAGTGAGGAGAGAATCTATCATGCACATGTGTGGCACTTTCCTGGGGATGATACCAAGGTAATTGCACCCTCATGGTGATGATATCAAGGCATACATGCAACACTTGGTGATAATACCAAAGTTTCCATACAAAACTCCATTACACTAGTCTAACTGAGTTGTAATTGACTCAATACTAAAGAGGATGTGGTGCCCTCATCTACGGGAGAATATTCTCATCTAGGGGATAATATATTTGACCAGGGGCACCCTCAACATAGACTAGTGAACCTAAGAAAATAAATACTAGGTGAGTGTGTAATATCTCCAACACAAAAATATTAGAGACAAAACTTATTGTTGTTGATTTAAAGAAAATATAAATCCACGAGAAAACCAAAAATTTGGAGTAGATCACAACAACTTTTTGAATTTTATTAATGATGAAAATTCCCTTCTTATAGGCTTACATATGTCTCCAAGTACAAAACCCTAAACTAAGGATGCACATCACCCAAAACTAGAAACAAATATTATATGCATGAGCATGTAGCACAAGGTTACAAAGGGATGCTCTAGTCCAACTAACACATCAACAATTAATTATTAAATTCACAAGAATCCCTAGAAGGTTTTGCCCTAAAAGAAGAAGAACCCCTCATTATTAAAGTTGGCTCGTTGATCTATTTGGAATTTCCTTGTACATTGGATATATTAGTTCCTCCTAGTGTAGATTCAAAGCATCCCTTCTTTTCTCTAAACTTTGAAACATGCCCATATGCTAAAAAATGATTATAAGCTATAGATGGCCATGATGAGTGAGGAGTTTCATAGAGAGGTGGATTGGGCTAAAGTTTCATATGATCAATTAATATATTTGTTAGAGCCCATAAGTTATTACAGTGAAAAGAATAAATATCATGGACATGATGAAGTAGAGATGTGAATGGAATCTCAAGGTGTGGATGTTGATGAGATATGATGAATGAGGTGCAATACAAATCACCCCATGAATGTGCATATGATAGAAAATTAATGATGGAACTTTGATCTATAGAAAGAAGACTTGTGAAGCGCTCTGGTGACTTGGAGATTGATTGTAGGTATATGGTTGGTGATAGTAAAAACTACATAGTTGATTAAAATAATGGAAGTGTTGTAGATCCCATGCCTCTCAATTTATGAAAGTGATCAAGGGGAGAAATAACTTGGAAGTGACATCATATTATGTTGAAAACATATATATTCCCATCATTTGTTTCCTATATATGTCAATGTTTCAAAAATGTAAAACCCTTTGGTGAATAAAGATGTTGGATTAGAAGTTCTATCAGGATGAAGAATGTTGTGATTCCAAATGATCATTCTTAACCAAACATTGGAATGACAATATGAGGTGTTCCATGTCCATAAGAAAGAAACTAGGAGGTGCATGTATGTTGTATGATAGCTACTACTATTGAACTGTAGGTGTGTAGTTAGGATCCTTGAAGTGATCATGATCCATGTGTGAGAACTAGATTGTGTGGTATAGCCTAGAGGTGTTGTGATAAGGCTTCAAGGCCTTCAATAAACTTGTAATTAGAATTTATTAGTATATTTAGGTATAGAAAATATGTCAAAGGAGGAAGAGAGTGAGGTATCTTTAGAAAAATGTAGAGAATATGCCAAGGAATGGTACTATCCCATGAATAAACTTGTCCATCAGAGGGGTATAACTATAGCCTAGAAATATTTGATGGACATAAGAGGATGTCATGTGCAATTCCCCATGTTAAATAGAGGAATGAAGGATGGTAGATGCTCCTGAGTTGGCATGTACCATAATATTAACTTGAGCTCCATCAAAAGAAGGAGATGAATTATGTGCAGGTGGTAGGTCAAATAAACAAAAATACATAGATGGCTTACCCATCAAATGTAGATATGATGCTATAATAAGAGCACTGTGATGCCAAAAGAACTGGAGATTTGAAAGAGTAAACATATGATATGTTGCAACTAGTAATTTAGGAGAAAAAATGCCTAAAAGAAATATTACCAACTTAACGAGAACTTTGTTGAGTTCTCATTTTTTCAAGGGTCTCATTTTTCACCCAGTTTTTAAAAATGGTGCTACCGGTAGCACCCCCCTTCTTTTTTAGGTGGTATTTTGATATTTTAAATTTTCTAATCCATTATATTTCCACAATATTTTTTAAATGCTTATTTTTCATCTATTTTCTAATTTTTCTAAAAAAAAAATTCAACAGTATTTTTAGTCATTTTTCCATGCTTCTTTCAATCTTAAAAATATTTTTTACCATTTATTTTTTTGAAATTAAGATTTTTCATATAATTGTGTCTCCTTAATTAATTTATAGTTCCATACTTTTAAAATATAGTGGAA
>JZKD02S0050844.1:79182-93061 GCA_000966675.3 Picea glauca
GTTGACTAATCCAAAACTAGTCATGGTTGAGACAAGCAGTTGATGAGTTGGCACATACATGAGGTGTATAGTTGATGATGTTGGTACATATTGATGATTCATTGTTGATGATTAGCTGACACATGATTGGTATATACTTGGTACATTGTTGGATGCACTTGTTTATGGTACAGGTTGATTACAGGTTGTTTGGCACAGGTTGGTGCATGGTTGATGCACTTGCTTATGGTACAAATTGATATCTATTGAGGATTGTTGTCTCATATCAGTTGGTGATGAGTGTGTAAGTTGAGTCTTGCATTATAGAGATGGTTCTCTTGTAGAGTTGTACTCTATTCAATTGTTGCTAAAAAACCCCAAGGATTGTAGTCCGTAATAAAAAGAAAATTGTACATACATCTTGTGTTCTTTGTGTTTCTTGTGGTGATGACTTGTTGATGATATATTGTTGATATGTGTTGCTGATATGTGTTGAAATTTAACTGGTTATAAATGATAGCAATAAGTAATGAGTTAACGATGATTGTTAACTAAGGAGTTTTTGGAAAAAGATCCATACACTGTTCACCCCCCACTCTCAGTGTAGTTGGTGTGTCCAACATAACTAACTATGTATGCTTTCATTCATTTCTAGAAGAATAAAGGCTCAAGGTCTTCCCTCATCTTCGTGATTGTCGGATGAGCCATGTACACTACTCTATGAGCTTCGCTTAAGATCAAATTTATCAATTCATCATTAGGCGGTACGTAAATTCTATTGTTATATCTCAACAATATGCCATTGTCCAATGTATATCCTTCAAACTTCGGTACCATCATGGTATCTTGTCCAATATTTTATTTAACTTCCTTGTACCAATCATTGTCTTTCTATGATGCTAGAATATTTTCTCAAAGATTCGTCTTAAGAGGTATTACCAAGAATATGCATTGATCCAAAATGGATCCAGGAAGACCTAAAAAACAAATTTCTTGGAATCAAAAGAAACTAGTTCCATTGCGTCGGTTTCGTTGTGCTGATTCCGACCATATATTTGTTTCAAAAAATGGACACCATATGTGAAAGTTATCGCATTTTGATCGATTTTTCAAATAGGCAAAAAAAGTCAAAGTAATCAATCAAACAGGTCGTACTGATGACGTCAGCATGAAATCATGATGATGTCAGGAGGGACACATGGAAGCACAAGGAGGTGACACATGTCACTCTATTTTGGCATTTTCAGGATGAGTTGGCACGGTACAGATTTTGACACATGGCATGCTCAGAGTATGACACATGGTTGTACAAATGTGACGTGGCACCAGTGGAAGCATGACAATTTGTAGGTACGAAAGTGATGTGGTAGGATGACTTTTCGAAGCATGGCGTACAGACTGACTGTGAAGGCTGACGAGGTGGTGACGTGGCAAGGCTGATTGTGCGTTCATTGTACAGGTGACTAGATTGTACGATCCAATCATAGGATGACACGTGGCCAAATCAGAGGGTGCCACATGGTACCTCGAATTTGGCCAATGTTGGATGGATAAAAAATTGTTTCCACCTCCGACAGGGTCGAACCTATGACCTCTGGGAATGCCAAGACCTTACCACAATGTGTTAACCAACTCGCCATCGACATTACTTGTTAAACCATATGGCATAAAATTTATTTAAAAAGGATATGTCCGGATGTTTTTGGATAACCCTCAGTCAGCGAGGGCTAGTCTGACTGGCCAGGGGCTATGGACCCATGGCTAGCACCGGAAGGTAGGGCGTGGATGAATTGGGCATGGCCACATGACATGCCATGCGACTTGGAAAGGGGGGCTAGACTGGAGGTTTAGGGCCAGCGCTCAGCACAAGGACATATGGCGTGCCCCATATGCCCAAGGGCCTAAAGAAAGGGGTTGGCACCCAATTATTTTCCAATTTTGGGTCTTAAAACCATATGTTAATATTTTTGAATGATTTCAGCCTGAGTTTTAATGGATTTTGGCCATTTTTGGGGGATTTGGAGCCCAAAAAGAGGCCATATCTTGAGGAAAAGTTGGGATTTGATGCTCAACTCAAAATGTATAAGAATCAAAGGTTTTTGACAGTCCAAACAAGTTCAAAATAATAGAATTAATGCATAATTTTAAGTCCAAGATATTTTTATGAAGGGAATCCATTGAGGAAGCGGACTTTGGAGGCCATTTCTGGGAGCTACACTCAACCTTTTTCAGTGTCGTTAGTTGTGTTGGATTATTGAGCTCGAGAAGAATACATCCAGACCAGTTTGTAATCCTTTTGAGATACTTCTGATGTAATTTTGCAGCATTGAATATTAATAACAAAGCCTCCCCCACTGGGACAAAGGCCCAGAGACATAAGCAACCTTGTTGAACTTCGTTAACAATATTGTTGTTATGGTTTTTTGTTCCTTTTGTTTACTTTATGATATTCATTATTTATGATGGCTACAATATTATTTCATTAATATCTTCTTCTTTTATTAATTCCTAAGTGGTAATTTAACACATGCTTAAAACTCAACCAAGTCCTTAAAAGATCATTTTCGGATCAAATGGTATCAGAGCAGGTTGACAGTTGGTTGTTTGAGTTTGCATGATTACCAAGGAAAATCTAAGTCATGGTGAAGGAGAGCTTGTAGAAGGATATCCTGAGATTGGATCAACAAAGAGGGCATCTCAAAGTGAGAAGATGACATCGAACGAAGGAATGTCTTAGAACAAGATAGAGTTTCAAAAGACATTTTTCACCATGTTTGAGATGGTAAAGGTATTATATGATGATTATTTGGAATGGAAGAGGAATTTTCAATGGGAATCATCAAAACAAGACAAAATTGAAGAAGGAGAGGACCCTCCTAAACCTCCTCCTTCACCTTCTTCATCTCCATCTTCTTCTTCTTCAAGTAGAAATTCAACTTCTACCACAAGAAAACATTCTCATAAACATAAGCATGATATGACATTACTTAATATTTATGTAAAATTCGAATTACCCATGTATGATGGGGAAGTCAATACTGAGAGGCTTGATAACTCAGTCAGACACATGGAAGTTTATTGCAATGTGCAACAAATCAAAGATGAGGCAACCCAAATCAAATTGGCATCACTTCGTCTTGCAGGTACAACACTCATCTGGTGGCAGAGTAAGTTGCAACATGGTATGCATCAAGTTGGTAATGTATTTCCATCATGGAAAGATTTTTTTTTTACAGTTAGAAAGAAGTTTTATCCTTTGGGTTATAAGGAAAAGGGTTTAATTGAATGGAAAAGTCTTAAACTAAGAAAAGGAAAAATGGTGCAAGAATACACAGATGAATTTTGTAAGATGGCATTAATGTTAAATATCCAATTACATACACAAGAAACTCTTATGAATTATATAGGAGGTTTACCTGCACATATTTGTAAAAATATATTTATGTTTGGACCTACTAATATTGATGAGGTTTATGTTCAAGGAACGTATATTGAAGCAGGAAAAATAGGAGTTGGTGTATCATGGGAATCGTCTTCAAGGAAAGAAGACAAATGAAGGGGGAATGGAAAAAAATAAAGTTCAGCGACCATGAAGGAATAGAAGCTCTCTTGAAAGAATTGCAAGAAAGAAGGGAATGATGATAACCATTGTTGGAAATTGCATCCAGAAAAGAGACCAAAGTTGTTCAACTAGAGGAAAGGGAAGAAAATAGTTGCACACCATAGGGAGGAAAAGAGACCATACGGATGTTGACAGATGGCAGGATCAGGGTACGACACGTGGTTGTACGAATGAGACGTGGCACCAATGGAATAATGACACGTTGAAGGTATGGTATTGACGTGGCAAGATTACAGGTCGACATGTAGTGTACGGGATGACTATGCAGGCTAACGGGGCAGTGACATGGTAGTGTTGATTGCGTGCTAACTATATAGGTGACTGGATTGTACAGTCCAATCACAGGGTGACACATGGCCCAATCAAAGGATGCCATGTGGCACCCCGGATTTGGACAAGGTTGGTTGGGTCAAAAACAAATTCCACCTCCGACGGGGTCAAACTCGTGACCTTCGTGCACGCCAAGACCTTACCACAATGAGTTAACGAACTCCCCATTAGCATTACTTGTTAAACCATATGGCATAAAATTTATTTAAAATGGATATGGTTGGATGTTTTGGGATAATCCCCGATTGGCGGGGGCTATCCCGACCAACCAGGGGCTATGGACCTGGGGCTAGCACCGAAAGGTAGGGCGTGGATGAATTGGGCATGGCCACATGACATACCATGCGACCTGGAAAGGGGGGATGGATCGAAGGTTTAGGGCCAATGCTCAGCACATTGTCATATGGCCCACCCCATATGCCTAGGGGCCCATAGAAAGGGGTTTTCGCCCAATTATTTGCCAATTTTTTGTTTTAAAACCATATATTAAGATTTTTTAATGATTTCAACCTGATTTTTAATGGATATTGGCCATTTTTGGGGGATTTGGAGCCCAAAAAGAGGCCAGATCTTGGGGAAATTTTGGGATTTGATTCTCAACTCAAAATATATAAGAATCGTAGGTTTTTGACAGTCCAAAAAAGTTCAAAATAGGATAATTAATGAAAAACTTGAAGTCCAAACCATTTTTATGCAAGGAAGCCATTGAGGAAGCGAACTTTGGATGCCATTTTCGGGAGCTACGCTCAACCTTTTTCAGTTTAGTCAGTTGTGTTGGATTCTTGAGGTCGAGAAGAATATATCCAGACCATTTTGTAATTCTTTTGAGATACTTCTAATGTAATTTTGCAGTATTGAAGATTAATAATAAATCCTCCCCCATTGCGACAAAGGCCCGAAGACGTAGGAAACATTGTCAAACTTCGTTAACAATATTTTTGTTATGGTTTGTTGTTCCTTTTTTTTTATTATCTACATTATTTATGATGGTTGCAATATTATTTCATTAATATCTTCTTCTTTTCTTAATTCCTATGTGGTAATTTAACACATGCTTAAAACTCAACCAAGTCTTTAAAATATCATTTTTGGATCATGCGTGGTCTCCGACTCAACGCAACTACCACTCTATTCACTGCTCCTTTAATGTAAGAAATATCAAAATTGTATTCGCTAAGTAATTTTGACCAACGTATTTGTCGTGCATTTAAGTCATGTTGCTTAAATATGTGTTGCAATCCACAGTGATCTGTCTTTAATTTAAATTTTCGTCCAATCAGATAGTGTCTCCAAACACTCAAGGAATAAATAATTGCTAATAACTCCAAGTCATGTGTCATGTGGTTCTCCTCATGCTTTCTCAATTTCTTTGAAATTTAAATGATTACTCAACTGTCTTGCATCAAGACTCTACCTAAGCCTTCCTTCCATGCATCTATGCATACCAAAAATTCCTTGTCCATGTCGAGGACCTTCAGTATCGGCATTGTTTTCAACAACTCCTGAAGCCTTTGAAATGCTTCTACGCATTTCTTAGTCCATACAAACTTCTTGTTTTTCTTCTACAATTATGTGATCAGATTTGCTATCTTTGAAAAACCTTTAACGAACCGTCGGCAATATCATACTAAAACCATAAACATGTGTACTTATTGTATGTTTATCGATGCAGGCCATTCCATAATATCCTCTAATTTCATTGGATCCACAACGATACCTTCCCCAGATATGATATGTCCCAAGTAATGAATCTTCAATTGGTAAAAAAACATTTTGATAGCTCCCTGGACAATTTGTTTTCTCGTAGACACTGTAGTACCCATCTTAAATGTTTGTCATGTTCCTCCTTTGTCCAAGAATAAATCATTATGTCATCAATAAATACTTGAACAAAATTGTCCAAGTATTTGTGAAACACCCCATTCATCAAGCTCATGAATACCCCCAGGGCGTTTGTCAATCCAAATAGTAGAACTGTAAACTCATAGTGTCTGAACCTTGTCTTAAATGCATTTTTAGGAATATCTTCCTCTTTGATTCATAACAGGTGATATATTGATCTCAATTCAATCTTTGAAGACACAGTCGCTCCATTCATCTGATCAAACAAATCGTCTATTCTTGGCAATGGATATTGGTTCTTGTTCATCGCTTTTTTCAATTGACGGTATTCAATACAAAGCCTCCATGATCTATCCTTCTTTATTACAAAAATAATTGGTGCACCCCAAGGTGAAACACTTGGATGTATAAGTCCCATGTCCAAAAATTCCTTCAATTTCATTTTCAACTCCTATAACTTAGGCGTTGACATTCGATATGGTTTTCTTTCTATCGGTTCAGTTCCAAGTTTCAGGTTGATTGTAAACTCCAACTCTCTTTCAGGTGAAAAACCTGGTAACTCTTCTGGAAAAATGTCTGCAAACCCTTGTACTACTGGAAGGTTTTCTAATCCTTCGGCCTCGCCTTTTTCGTTTAGTGCTAAGATTGTATATAACTCACATCCCTTGTGCATTATCTTATGTAGTTGTAGGGAATAAATGAACCTCAAGGACACTCCTTGGTTTCTTCCTACAATCACTCTTTTCTATCCCACATCATCTATCAAACTTAACCGTTTCATATTACAGTTGAGTATCGTATCATGCGATTCCAACCAATCCATATCGATCACTATGTCATAAGATCCTAAGATCGTGACATATAGGTTGGCCTTCATTACAAAATATCCCAAGTTAATGCTACAGTCTGTAACCTTTCCTTCAACCTTATGTTTGGCACCCGAAGCTATTTCTACATATCTAAACACGTCTTTCTCGACTACCTTTACCTTAATTCTATTTATCACTGCACTAGAAATAAAGCTCTCTATAGAACCTGGATCTATCAAAATACTAAAGGTTTGATTGACGATCATACCTGACATCTCGAGAACAGTTGACTGGTGATCAAGCTAGCGGTTTTCATCGTGACATGATTCCTATGAGCATTGCCCAAATATCCAACTATAGTGTGTCATTTTGATCCAGTCACTCTGGCCTTCTTAATCGGAAAGTCTCACTGGTAATATGGTTCTCCACATGTCCAACATCCAGTCTTCGTTCCAATACTCTTGGTCCCCGAAGTAAAAGTTGTTGGCCTACCAGTCTAAGATCCTGGTCTCTTCTGTTGAACATGACTAAACTACTATTGTTACGAGAAAATTTGGTGATGATGTGGTGGTCCTCTGTAGGGAGTCCTCTGATGAGGATTCATTCGTCGTGGTGTCATGAACATAAATCTTATAGGAGTATCTCGATGCCCTGATGTCTGTCTGGTTGGAGTCTGATACTATTGCGCTCCTGATGTCATTTGTTCAGTCTATATTGTAGGAGTCCTACCCTAAACCCCGCTATTTATCTCTTCCTCAACTATGAGGCCTTTCTGTATTGCCTCATGAAAATTTTGTGGCATTAAGATCCCCACCTTCGCATGAATGTTGAAGTTAAGGACAAACAAAAACTTGTTGACCTTTAAATTCTCTGTGTTCAAATGTGGAGCATACCTAAGTAGCTCCATAAATATGGCCTCATGCTCTGGCACCATATGACCACCATGTCGTAAGGTGTTGAACTCATTGAGTTAGCGCTCAATGAATTCCTCTGAAAAATACCTCTCCCAGAACAACTCCCATGACAGGTCTTCGACGGCCACGTTTAGTTGAGGTAGGAGCATCTTCCACCATAGAAGAGTACGCCCCTTTAGTTGAAATACCTCCATGCAAACTTTCATGTTGGATGTGTAGTCATGAAGTGAAAAGCACATTTCCATGTTCTCCAACCATGCCTCGGCGACTGAGTTGTCTGTGGCACCCATGAACTTGGGAAACTTCACCTTCTCGAGTTCTTTGTGAATTCCACCACTACTAGTTGGAGCACGTTGTGAACCCTCATTGGGTACATACATGTTTCCCTCATCTATGTCCAGTCGGTTAATCAAGGCCTCTAACATCCTCTGAAAGTATCTCATCAACCTAACCACATATCCCACAGCAACCTTCTCCTACTCAATGATTGGTTCTTCTCCTTGGGGGTTAGACCCCTCTGGCCTAGATGCTACTGAAGGCATTGCACCTCTTCACCTAGCACCACATCGTCTACCTCCACGACGTCCTCTGACCATGGTTACCTGCATGGAAAAATGTAAAATTTTAATTAGAGATAATTTTTAAGTCATAAGTTTAACACAGGGGAAGGCGTAATGGTCCAAATTCGCAGGGTTGAACTAGCTCTGATACCATATGTAACGACCCCTCTGTTACGTCAACAATTAGTGATGTACAAAAGAGGTAAATATATAAAAAAAAAATTGAACAAACGTTAGTACAAGTGAAAATTCATCATAACATGTATCAATAACTACAAAATCAATTTCATCACAATCAACTGAAAGCAACATCACTAAATTTTCAATCAACATATCTCAAGTGATAGCATAAGGAAACTACCCACCCAACCTATCCTACAAAGCTAGGACCTCCAAGACAGAAAAGAAACGCTCAAGTCCATGATTCATCCAATTGATTTTGACCACTTAAGGTCTCAGAACTAGCGACTATTCTGAGGAACAAGGAGGTATCTAAATCCCATTAATCAAATCATAACTGCAATCATGACTAGGTTTATCAACCATATCAATCCTTCAAATCCTCATGCACAAAGGAAAACCCTATTATACTCAATCAATCTTCTACGCAATATTAAGTGCAATAAAACAAGAGAATAATGCATAAAGAAGGTACAATCACAAGCGTATAAGTTCAAAATTAGGTGTGGGAAGAGATATAAATCAAATCTTCATTAGTATATTGTCAGGTCTGGCTCGATCTAGGTCAAACATCAAATTAAGATTCCAACTTATGCTATAAATACAACCCCTATGTAGTTCAACCATGCACCTTACTAACATGATATATCTTAATCAAGAAAACATAATTACTTCAGCCATTGGTTACACTTCCCAACATAAAATCCCATAAGACGAATAATTGTCTTACTTAAGCACAACACCTGGATTTCAACCATTTTAAGTACCCTTTTAACTATAAAAATTTAATCGTAAACAATAATAAGCTTTGAGTTGCTTGCACACCATTGAAAGGAACCAAGAGAAGTCACAAACCTTAATAACAATATATAAGCAGATTAGTGTTACTCTACCTATTAATTGTACATTCAAGGAATCAAAAGAAGATCCACTTCCTTTGAGACATACCTATCAACTTAATTCCTTCTTATATTGCGTGCCTTTAAAAACTATTAAAGAGGTCAACATCAATTTAACAATATAAGGCGTTGTGCCAACTATCATATCCGAGTAAAGGACTATAAGTTGATCTCGTAAATAAATAACACATCGAGATTTCAACTAATCACAATCATTTAAGGAATTAAGAGGTTAACTCATATTAACTTTCAATTAAGGATTCACATGTTAGTTGTCAACTTCATGTAAGGGAAATAAATGGGGAGTAAATTACTTCAATTTAATGTTATAGTGGACAAGAGAACTTGTTGAAATGCTAAGTTTTAAGACTGGCCTTGAAACGATGCACAGTCTAAATCTGTGTGAAAACTTAACAATTAGAACATCACTGGAATCGACTTCTGCCTTAAGCATAGATGATTTTAGGGGATATATTTTGCAAATGGGCTAATTTTCCATGGTTTTCCCAAAAAAAGATTTGCCAATTTCCATTTTTTCTAAAAACGATTTGCCCAAATTCCATAGAATAAAATTATTTTACGTTAAAAATCATCCAATTTTTATAGAAACTATATAAAATCCTTAGAAATTTGAATATTTTTACAAAAATATCTCCAAACATTTTACAATTTTCATATTAAGGACTAGTAAGATTAGCCCAGGTTTCTACATTTCAATATAAATTTCCATCCTTAAAATCATCCTTGGCCTCAAGGAGAAACTATGAACTCTTCCAAGGAATACAAATAGTAAGTAAATACAGGGAAGCTCAAAGATATTACAATGAACAAACTTGTTTAAATTTAAGCTGTAAAACAATTGAAAGAGATCAAAATTTAAAAATCAGAAGCTCCCGAGGGAAACGGTGGGGACAATCCCAAAAATTTTGTTCCAAAAAACGTTTTTGGGAGAGAACCACCAAACGTGGGTCAAGCTTCTAAATGCTCACCGGAAGGGATATTATTTTTGAAGAGGTAAAGTCTATCGTGATCAACACAAGACGATAGGAGAAGAATCCACAATCGTGAGTTTTCTTTGTTCAGACTCCAACGATTTAAATTGGGTACTCAATCAGTCTGAAATCTAAACAAGGAACAATAGAAAGACAGAAATACAATTCTCCAGATCGCTCAATCAATTCACAGTGACCCAAGCACAAATTCTAGTAACATTTAAATCTACAAGGCTTGACGAAAAAGGGTTCTGGAACATACAAAGATCATGGTCCGACCCCATGAAATTCTCTAATCGAAAATGCAGAGAAATGGGTCGCATAATTCATAATTTCCCAAAAAAATGGATCTGGAGCAAGGATTTTGTCCAAACAGTAGGTAAAATAAAAAAAAATATCAAAACTGCACTCAGTTGGAAGGAAAGTGCAGGGAAGGAAATCGTTTTTTTTTTTTAACCTGATAGTCATCTCTCTACCTAGAAATTGGTTTAATGAAAAAACATACGGACACCACCGAAATAGTTTGAGTAGGAAGTCTTCCCAATCACAAATTTTTAAGCAGCCAAAAGTAATTCCCAAGAAGAAAAGTGTTATGCGAAAGTCTGGCAGCAAGGGAATCATTCCAAAATAAATTAAAACACAGGGAATTACTAATGAACTCCACCCCTAGTTATCCACACGTTTTTTAGCGTGTCTGGCGGAAAAAAAAAAAACATTCTACATCAAGCTTTATGCACAAGAACCCCCATGGACGCCATCCTCAATTTCACATAATTGAAATGTATTTTACGATTTAGTATTAGGCTGGGATTTTAATTATCTACTTCATGAATCAATCCAATAAAAGATCACAACGGAAATCATTCATTAGCGAAGTCGGTAAAGGAAAAATTTAATTTCAAAGTCTACATTTCAATAATTAAATGACATGCAACAAAGATTATTGCACACAAACAACAAGTTTAGAATCAGATTGTAATACAATGAATATCATCTAGATAATGACAAGCCACTAATTAATCGAAAGCAACTCAGTTTTATAGTACATAGCATCAAGAGATGCTTTAATTGAAAATCAACAATACTCCCATTTTATTACATCATGAACATGTATAAATACGTAGAGGATTAAGCATACCACTAATCAATATCAACTCCATTACAAACATTCGAGATTACAAAAGTTTAACTATAATACAATAAATAACTAGCAATTAAAATACTATAGCCGACGACAAAGAATTTGAATATGTGCTTCAGCAATGATGTTTCTTTCGACCTTCCGCTTTCTAATTGATGAGACTTCACCGGTACCTCCCATCCAATGCTAGGGGTACTCTTCTTCCCCCTTAGCCCCAAACTCCAAAGGGGCCAAGCACAAAACTAGAAATGCTATAGCACCAAGTTTTCCTCGCAAGGGAGAGCTACCACTCTATCCTCAAACTTGGTCACCCGGCTCTCACAAGTAAACCACAATCCCAAAATGATCTTGGCAGCATTACTTTACCAATAACCAGTCCCCCCTTTCTCATCTAGTTCATTTTCTTTATAGGAATTTCCTTACTGACACATGCCCGCATGCACAATTAATTTTCTTTTTAATTAAATAAATTAGGATTATTCACCCTCACACTTGTCACCCTCTCCCCAAGTTACACAAGTAATTACATATTTTATTTTAATTAAAAGTCAATTTCCCTCACATTTCCCAAATTTTCTCCTTAAATCTCTCTTAGTTGTCTCTTTATTCCCCGGATTCTCATTTAATGACTGCCTCCTTACTAAATATTAGTTACATTTAAAATAGGAGTCTTCTCCTAGTTAGACTAGTGGTAGTTAGACTCTAGATACCATTCTATGTGTACGTTTATTCTCTCATACTTTATTTCTTTCTTATTTTAAAATTCCCTTTGAATATTTTCTTGCACACATGTGCATCATATCAAGTCTTTATATTTATTTCACTTTTCTTAATTCTTAAATTGATTTATCTCATTTCTTTTTAATTTAATAAATAATTTAGTTTAGTCTCCTTACAAAAACTTAGACTTAGGATTAATCTTTTAGAATAGGCTTAGATTTTTATTGGGATTTATAATTAATAAAATTTCTCATTAATTATTCAAATCTCGCAAGGTCTAAAAATTTCAATGTTTATAATTATTCTTTCAAGGTTTTCTAGGCCACCTAGATTCATTGACTCAAGTTTTATTTACGCGATGTTCCCTTCAAGACACACCTCCGTGCTCCAAGGGTGCCACTCGCCTCTGACTGGTTTTGGTATTTGTCCAACCCTTGGAGTCAGCACTCCATTCGGGTGTTTGTGTGAGAGACTAAGGGCTTCTAAGGAATAAGGACTCCATCTTATTGTGCTCCCCTTATAATCTTCGTGAGTGACTATCTTAGTCTTCCCTCATGACATCGTGGACCTCTTGAACTAGGTAATCGTTAACCTATAATTCGAGCCACGTCGAGACTGCTAGTAGGCTGTGACAAGGACATTGCCACACCTCTCCCTCAATATTTGGTTTCTGTGCATGGCCCCTTTACTCCTTATGTGAGTCAAATTAGCAAGCATCGTCAACCTGTATCCATTGACAAAACAATGTCACTAATCCATATATATAAACATACTAAATCAATCATATGACACATATGAGAAAAATGAAATACTCAAACAAAACACAATCCACTCCCTGACTCAATCCGAAGTCCAAGGAGGTCCATTGATGCCCTCAACATCCATATTACATCATGTGTCTTGCACACTCAATTAAACTCATCAATAGCATCTGTCAATACACATATATCAAATAAATATAATCACAATACGTCAACATCGTCATGAAAAATCTATAAATGAAACATTAACCATGTACTATAACCAGATCACTTGCACGCAAGTGTCCTCAAAGAATAAGTCGATAACATGTGCTCGATAGAGCGGGATGTTATAGCTATAACTAGATACCTAATGTATAAGAACAAGTTAAACAACATGGAAGACAATAGGCTTCATACAATTGCTTCAAAATTGAGTGGTAACCACCATCGACTCAAGTGAGGATGCCATAAATATGCCCAATCTTGGATAAACTATTGGGGAATCATGGAAGACGCCATTGTGTTGAATTAAGATACTATTAAAAGAAATCTCAAATCAAAATTTAAGAAGAAAATGTGGTGTGATAAAGAGTTAAAGGAAAAATTTAAATTAAGGTATTATAAGGATGTAATCAACCCCCATCTAGAAGATCAAAATTGTCTATATGTTTTTCCAAGTGTAAAGAAAAAAAAAATTCTAAGATAAGATCAAATTCTCACGAGCCCCATAGTGAAACTAGGCGTTGGTTGATTCCTAAAAATTCATGGGATGAAAGAGTGTGTCACCTTTGTGACACTAAGAAGGTTGAAGATGAAATTAACTTTCTCTTCGATTGTCCAACCTATACCCAGATTAGATCTCACTTTCAAAATATTTCTCACATAACCAACCTTCCTAACCTCTTAACTCAAGAAAACTATAGTGATCTTGGAAAGCTTCTCTTAATATTTTTCGAGTAGAGAAACAAAATTATAAAGAATCGCAAGTAATCACTTACCCTCTTAAGGTCCAATAGACAAATTTGATCTTAGTAGATGTTAATCATCATCATCAATATATATATATATATAACTTTGTTATGTGAAAATAATTATAGTCAAATAAAATTATTTTTTAATATTTAGCAATATGTATATATATATGTATA
>JZKD02S0050844.1:96489-109615 GCA_000966675.3 Picea glauca
ACAAGAATGGCATTGTGTCTATGGGATGTGAGCGGCAACCCCACAACAAAATCCATAGAGATGACTTCCCATTTGGACATAGGAACATCATGTGGTTGTAGGAGGCCTGCCGGGTAATGGTGGTCGGATTTCACTTGTTGACACTCCAGGCATTTGGCAATGAAATGGACTACATCGCGCTTCATGCCTACCTAGAAGAAGAGCTTCCCCATATCTGCGTACATATTCTTCACACCCGGATGCACACAATAAAGTGCTCTATGGGCTTCCTTCAGTATGATGCTTTGAATATCCCCATTCTCAGGGATGTACATCCTTCCTCGATATCTTAACAGTCTGTCTGTTTCCAGACTATATCCTTCATACTTTGGATCTAACTACCTCCCGCTCTGGAGGTTTGAAGTAACCTTTAAATACCAACTGTCTTGTTGGAGTTGTGCCAGCACATGTTCCCTCAGATTGACCTTTAAGGTTACCAAGGAGAAGATACGTGGTCTCCTACTCAAGGCATCTGTGACCACATTTTCCTTTCCCTTGATGTACGAAATACAAAAATCRTACTCACTCATAAACTCACTCAATCGCCTTTGCCTAGAATTCAGATCTCTTTGAGTGAAGAGAGGTTTTAAACTTTGATGGTCCATTTTGAGCTCAAAGTTCCGCCCCACAAGATAGTGCCTCCAAATTTTCAGAGCTAGCATTACATCTAGAAACTCTAAATCATGATTCACGTATAACTCTTAGTGTTTCTTCAACTTCCTTGATGCATAGGCTATCACTCCTCCATCCTGCATTAGCACGGCCCCCAACCCTTGCTTCAAGGCATCCGTGCAGACTTTGAAGTCCTTTTCCATATCCGGCACTCGTAGAATTGGCGCACTAGTTAGTAACCTCTTAAGATCAATGAATGCACTATCACATTCTTTTGTCCAATCATACCTGACCCCCTTGCGTTGCAAGGTGGTGATGGGTTTCGCTTTTTTTTAGAATCCTTCTACAAATCTCTGGTAATAACCTGCTAGCCCCATGAAGCTTCTCACCTCATGGGAATTTTTCGGCACTGGCCACTCTATAATGGCCTTTACCTTTTCTGGGTCCACAGATATTCCTTTGCCAGAAATGATATGACCTAAATAGTGGATCTCTTTCTGGAAGAAGGAACACTTCGACAACTTCCCATACAATTTGTTCTCTCTAAGGTAGGACAACACTATTCGCAAGTGTTCCTCATGTTCTCTTTCATTCTTGGAATAGATGAGGATGTCATCTAAAAAGACTTGTAAAAAACGGTCTAAGTACTTTCGGAATACGTCGTTCATGAGGCTCATGAATACTGCTGGTGCATTGGTCAATCCGAAAGGTACTACAACAAACTCGTAATGTCCAAACCGAGTTCGAAAGGCAGTTTTTGGGATATCACCTTCCTTAATCCTTAACTGATGAAACCCTAATCGCAAATCAATCTTTGAGAATACCGCTGCTCCTTTCATCTGATCAAAGAGGTCACCTATTCGCGACATCAGGTACCTATTTTTCACTGTAGCATGGTTCAAGTCCCTGTAGTCTATACACAGTTGTAATGATCCATCCTTCTTATTTACAAAAATTTCCGGTGCGCCCCAAGGTGAGACACTGGGCCTTATTATCCCTAAGTCCAGTAACTCTTTCAACTGCATTTGCAATTCACAAAGTTCCGGCACTGTCATCTGATACGGAGTCTTGGAGATTGGTTCTGCACCAGATTTTAGCTCAATGGTAAAATCAAGCTCCCTCTCAGGAGGTAATCCTGGTAACTCATTCGGAAAAACATCTTTAAATTCTGACAATACCGGGTACTGATCCAATGAGGGTCCCTTTATTTCATTCATTGCTTCCACTACATACAATCGTCACCCTTGCCTCAAGCATCTCTTAACCTTCATAGTTAATATAAAGAATAACGACACTTTTCTTTGTACACCCTGGATCTCTACTGGTCTTCCTTCATCGTCGACACAAAGCACCCTCTTTGCAAAACAATCTACCAAAGCTCGGTGAGCTGCTAACCAATCCATTCCAATGATTAGGTCATACACCCCAAGAGCAGTGACATATACCTTCAACCTGGTAGTACACACTCCTAGGTCTACTATACAATTATCAACACTAGGTCCTATCGCTTGTTTTTCCCCCGAAGCCATCTCAAATTGTTTAAAGTCATCGTGCTCGTAGGCTGCCAACCCACTCTTTTCTAATGCAGATGGTGAAATGAAACTATCTGTCGCACCAGAATCAAACAAAATCTTGACATTGATATGATTTAGCGTACCTGATGACTCCACCACCGTGGATTGATGTTTGGCCTGGTGATTATTAACCGCTGCGTAAATTTGGTGGTTGCTACTTGCTCTCCCCATCAGTGCCTTTCCTTCTCTATGCACGAACCCTGATTGTAACTCTGGGAAGTCACACTGGTAATGGGGTCCTCCGCACCCCCAACAGGTAACACAAGATTGAACCTGTGCACTATTATGTGACTGTCTCTGAAATAAGTTCCTTCCCCTAGAACCCCTACCCCTACTCATTGTTTCCTGAGATGGTCGTGGACCTGTCTGCATTGTTGGTGATGAACGAGATGTTGCACTCGCTGCCATTGAAATCCCTGCAGCTATTGTCCTTGGCGCGACTTTTCTACCATATGGCGGTGGCCTTGAGCCCCCTCCCCTAGGAAATGTTCTTGAGGCCTTTCCTACGAATCTAGGGCGATGTGGAAATGTCGGTCTTGTACCCCCGGTTAAGTTCATGTGTTCTTCCGCATAACGTGCATTTTCCACCGCTTCCACTACTGAAGACGGTTTCCACATCCTCACCATAGCTCTTATCTTAGGGTTCAATCCATAGACGAAGCGCTCTTCCTGTCGTTGGTCATTGTCCATATACGAAACATATTTGACCTGTTCCATAAATCTAATCTCATATTCTTCTATAGTTCTGTTTCCCTGTAGTAAGGCATGAAATGCCCCTACCTGTTGTTCCTCGTAGTATGATGGTAGATATTTCCTTCGAAACCTCTCCTCGAAAAGTTCCCAAGATACTGTGTCTGGGGTAAGGTGCAGTTGTCTTTCCAAGTTGCCCCACCAGTCCAAGGCGTTGTCTCTTAACTAAAAAATTGTGATCATTGCCTTTGAGTTGGATGCATAGTCCCTTAAGGCAAAACACCTAGTCATGCCTTCCAACCATGCTTCCACACGTTCACTGGCGCGACCCCCGACAAACTCTGGAAGTTTGATCTTCTGCAATTCTCGCGTGATGTATTCAGGTGGAGGTCCTCCCCCTGAATCCCTTGACGCTTCTGGATTACCCATTCTAGACGGTGGGGGTTCCACTTCAGTCCCTGTCAGTTGTTGCCCCTTTAAAGTCTCGTTAATGGCTTCCAACAAGTGCAATATGAGGGCTAGCTCGGGTGATGGTGGTGGTGGCACTAGCAGTGTTGGCGGTGCTTGCGACGACGCTCCCCTGCCTCGACTGCTTCGAGTCCTGACCATCCTGTATGCTTTAACATGCATCACCCCAAAGTTGTCAGGGTGAGTTCCAGGACGTTTCAAATTGGTGCTACTCAAACTAGAAACAGAGTTAGGTGTAAGTTTTCTTTACTTGTCTGTAAACAGACATTACTCCTTTAGGGGATTGGCTAGGTTAGGATTAGGATTAAGAGTCTAATCTTGATTTCTTCGCCTCTATATAAAAAAAAAAACTATTGGTTCCCTTGCCCTGTAGCTATGCTAGCCTTGCACCATACTCACCAATTCCTATGCTTACTCTCCTAGTGCATATGCCACCTCCTTCCCGCTTGTCCTAGTCTAAGTCCTTCTAAATTTTTTCTTATAACTAAATATCCTCTGGTGCTTGACTCGTGAGCTTTTCCCTGGCGCGTAGTGTTGGCATTGTCGAATTTTGCATTGAGATTTAGTGTTGACTTTCACTGGTGGAATGGAGTGGAGGGACTTGGCGCTCGGCTCGATGAATTGTGTGTACGGTCTCGCAAACCTGACACTTGGACAATCGAAGTTTATACTTGGGATGCAAGGATCAGCGGCGCCAAATAAGCCTTTACCTTGATTTCCAGTGCATTCACTACTTATGATTCAACATGGTTAGTTGGCTCCGGATCAATAGGTTAGGTAATAACCCATTTGGTCTTAATATTCATACTGTATCTTCCTAATAATAATACTACTCTTATCCCAACAGTGTTACCATTAATCTAAATAATTAAAAGAATTTATTTGTAAAGAATTATGAGGGCGTGTTGGTGTTAGTGTTCTTTGTAAGGCGCTTCGCTTGGTGGTGGTCGTGGGTTCAAAACCCATGGAGTCAATTTAATTTTTTTTTTTCTTCATATTAAGCTTAGCATATATTATTAAATTTAAATAATTTAAATAATTATGAGTTTTAATTTAATTTAATATAAGGTAATTAATTTAATTTAAATAATTTAAATTTACGTAATAGTATTAATACTTTTTTTTTTAATAAATAAAATTAGAATTAATATTACAAAAAAAATCTTATTTTCAATTCAGCGAGAGTTTAATGTGCTTAATACTCAATGAGAAACGAGGCATTATCAGGCAACCTTTAAGGTCAGGCTTCTGGCATGAGGCCCATGTGCCCTGCCCCGGCTCTCAACACCAAGCACCTAAGCTCTCCCTTAAACCTAACGCTCCCTCACTTCCGCCTCTTTCACCTCTTTCCTCTGTCGCCTCTCGCCTCTTTCCTCTACTCTTGGCACTGGTGTTGGTAATGCCCGCCATCAACATAGGATGCTCTTCCAGAATTCTTAGATACACACACTCCTGATCTTGGTCTCGGTCGTGGTCATGAGTGAAGTTTCCACACACTCTTCAAATCCTCGACTTTCCCCTAATTTCTCATTTTCGGGACTCCCCACCTGCAAAATCTTCTCCTCTTTGCGTTCTGGTTCGTAGATTGTTTTTTTTAGGTCTAATTTTCATTGGGAATCAATGCATTTAGATTTTATTTTGGTTGGTTGTTCATCTAATTTATCTACATGTTCTTAGCTCATGGATGGTTGCTCCGATTTAACCTGATGCAGAAAATATCTGTCACAGTTGTTTCATTTATGGGTATTTCATGCTTAAATAGTTTGAATTTCCATAGTGGTTGGATGTTCAGGTCTTACTTTAGGTTTATTTTTTTCTGCAGAGGATATGCATTAGCAAATTCCACCACTGCGATGCTTACAGTTTAGAATATGGAATTTATAAGGTTGTCAGTGTTTACTACTAATATGCTCTTTTTTAGATCTCTTCTCTGTGTTTCTGTGTCTTGTCTTAATCATGTTCTCCTTTACGAGAATAAAGAACCCTTTCTATTCTCGATCTCATCAGGTGTTTTTAAGTGTTGCACATCAGGTCAAGGCTATTTGGATACAAGGGATTGCTGATTTTATTCTCATTGTGTATTAAATTCTAAAAATAATGTGACATTGCCGACAATCTCAGACCTTTTTGACACTTCCAGATATACGAGCCATTGCCCGACAAGCAGAATTATCGTTTAATAGTCTGCACTATTAACTCTTTGTCTTTTCACTGAGAAAATAATCTCTAAAGAGTTATTCCCTTTGATCCAAATCTCAATTGAATTATGCTTTGACCCGATGAGATGCTTAAATTCCCACATCTTTTGTATCATCAATTGACATATATTTTCATCGGACTTCCTGTTAGCAGGCAGCAACAAGTATGTTTGGGATTATAAAGCTTTTAGTCGTGATTAGTGTCGGCTTGGTATTGGGTTCAAATTTCAGTGAGGGCAGTTTACAAACGGAATTTTACTCTTTGACTTATCCCACAGCAGAATCTATGGTGCTCTCGATCGTGTAGCAGAGCGTCCAAGCCGATCCAACTCTAGCGGCAGGGCTTCTGTGTTTACACTACCATGATTGTTTCGTTCAGGGTTGCGATGCATCAATCCTGATTGTCAGTGCCAGTGCTGAACAAACAGCACTAGGCCATTCTAGATTGCAGGGCTTTGATGTCATAGAAAATGCCAAGAAACAGCTCGAGAGAATATGTCTCGGAGTAGTTTCCTGCGCCGACATCATTGCATTGGCAGCCAGAGATGTCGTAGCACTGAGTAACAGACCCAACTATGATGTACCCACTGGACGAAGAGATGGAATGAGGTTGTCTGCTAGGGACGCTTCGGACATGCCAGACCCTACGGATTCAGTCAATGTCCTCAAGCGTAAATTTGTTGCAAAGGGTCTATCTGCATCATATCTTGTTGTTCTCAATGGTAGGTCTATATCATTCTTCAATTCAGTTACATAGATTAATGGCTAGATATCCACTAGATCTGTTATACATTTCCTAAAATGTGCTTTAGGATTGTTAACATAATAATGATAATATATTTAATCAAATAGAAAGTAAAACCATTATTTACGTTAGTGGAAGACCCTTTATGATGTATACGATAGAGTAACCCTGAAATTACTATCAGCCCAGAACCTTGAAGGACACAACTATCTGTACCTTAGGTTTTGGGTCTGACCAGTAAAGCAAGGGTCTGGATGCAAGGCAGGTTTGAACTATTCAATATGCGTTACCTGTCAGATTGAGGCCATGGGTAGAATTTCTTTATGTGGAGCGTTGTAGTTCACAAAAATCTATTAGGTGAACAATATCTACGGTGTTGTGCAACATTCAATGTTGTGAATGTTGTGTAGGGTGGTCTCTATTGAATGCATGTTGTGTAGGATGGTCTCTATTGTATGAGGTGGTTTATAAGTTGTTGGATTTGCAAACAATTCAAATCCAATGACCTATATATCTGTAACAACCCTAGTTGTATTCATATTTCAATTGTTTTACTTTGGTAAATTTGTTTTTACATTTTCAATTCGTATTGTTTATATATATTTAGATTTGTTTTAAAATTTATGTGTTTGGTTTGCAGGTTAGGCATAGCTGGAGTTAGAGCTTGGAGTTTTGGCCCTTAGGCCCAGATTTCAAACAAAATCTCTGATACCATGTGTAATGACCATATAAATTTAACATCCATTAATTACATAAACTATAACAGTAATATCTACTTGATTTCAGAAAATTCAATAATTCATTTTAATTGAGCACATACGTATTTTAAATTGATCAATGAATAATAAAATTTTATAACAGAATAAAACAAATACATAATTTTAAAATAAATTGGTCTGATACTAATTCCTTCGATCTGGTTGTTCGTTGTTGAACTGGATCCAACACTACCCAAACCTTGTTCCACCCTGCCAACTAGGACAACTTCCTAGCTCCAGGATATCATATGGATATCCTGGCCCCCGTACCCAAAACCTCTAGCAAACCAGTGCCTGTACTGATCCAATCTAACTACAGAACTCAACTCTCCTCTGTGCAATCCAAGAGAAACCTCCCCTCTAATTCCCCTAGAATGGTAATTCCCCCTTCGTAAAAGAATGCCTTCCACCATAAGGCTCTCCCCGTCATACTGCCCCTTCACCGACTTTCCCCTCCTTCATTACTTTCCTTATCCATTTATTAATTATCTTATCATTTTGTAGTTAATGCCCCTTATCCCATTATTCATGTTCCTTATCCCCTTTATTTATTATTTTATCCTATATTTAATATCCTATCCCTTCCCGAATACGTAAGCTTTAATTTAACAATATAATTTATCAACCCCCTTTAATTATTTACTTAATTAATTAATGAGTCAATTAATAATTAATTAATCCTTGACAATCATGAACGACTAATTAATAATAATTAATTAGTTAATGTTATTTAAGAAATAATTATTGTTTAGTTAACTTTTAGGACACTTAGATTATTAAATTAATTATAATTAATAATCCTATACATCTATTTAAGAAGGGTCGTTACAATATATATATATATATATATATATATATATATATATATATATATTTGAATGGAAATAATACTTCTCTGCGGTTTTGAAATCACATCTCTGCAATTTTGAACCAAAATAATATTTCTCTGAGGGGTTTTGAACGGGAGTAATAATTATATGCAGTTTTGAAATTATATCTTTGTGGTTTTGAATGAGAATAATACTTCCTTGTTTTTTTGAATGAGATATTTTATTTTTGAACGGTAATAATACTTCTCTTTGGTTTTTACCTTTTTTACCCAGAATAATCTTTGTAGTTTCTCCAGAACTTCTATGTTGTTTTCTGAAATTATTGTTGGCTTCTTTAGTTGAGCAATTGGACATGTGAAATGAGGTGAGTCACTTTTTACTTTGATTCAATTTTAATTTAAAATATATTTATAATATATTAACATAAAGAGATTTAAATAAATTTTATTTATTTATTATATTAAGTTTCATAAGTAAAAGTTGATTTGAGAGATAAAGTCAATCCAAAATAACAATTGTTACATTTTTTTTCTCTTCTTTTCAATATGAGCACTCCACCACCTATTCCAAAAACTCAGCCTAAGAGATCCTTTACTATTATACGGAATCAGTATAAAAAAGGAGGAGTAAAAAAAGAGACGTAAGACTCCAAATAGATATAGAGGCAATGATTGATAAAAAAAATTAAGATACGATTCAAACTCAAATAGAGGATAGATAATTAGGGTTCAAGAGTGAATTGCAAACAATGAAGGTTAGGATTCAAGAAATAGAAAAACATAAAAAAATCAACCCAATAAGGAGGGGTTGAAGAAAATCACAACTTGAGAGATAGGATTAAAGAGCTAGAAGAAAAATTAACCAAGAATTTGACCCTTAGTAATATGGAAAACAAATTGAATATCAAACCCATCAAAGAGGAAATGAATAAGCTAATCAAACTGGACCATGAGCGTAACAAAAGAGCCTTGAACCTCATAATTTTTGGTATAAAATAACAACAAGAGGAGGATACACTAGCAATAGTAAAAGAAGAATTAAATAATAAATCACAAATTGATACAACTTACCTCATAGAAGCAAAGAGACTAGGAAAAATAATTGATCACAAAGATAGGTTGATCTGTGTCAAAGTAAGTTGCAATGACCATAAATATAGTTTACTTAGTAAATCTTCGAGCTTAAAACGATCAGGAATATTTATAAATTAAGACATCATTCTCAAAGACCAAACTGAATTAAGGAAGGAAGTTCAAAAGGTATAAAAAGCTAGGAAAGAAGGAAAATGAGCAATAATCAACAAGCTATTGTTAGGGATAGAGACTAGAAGCAGGGATGATTTTAAGGATGGAAATTTATATTAAAATGTAGAAACATGGGCTAATCTTACTAGTCCTTAATATGAAAAATGTGAAATGTTTGGCCATAGCTTTGTAAAAATATTCAAATTTATAAGGAGTTTATATATTTTCTATAAAATTTTGGCGATTTTTAAGGTAAAATGATTTTTATTATATGGAATTTGGGCAAATCGTTTTTAGAAAAAATGGAAATTAGCAAATCTTTTTTTGGGAAAAACCATGGAAAATTAGCCCATTTGCAAAAATTAACCCCTAAAATCATCTATGACTAGAAGGATAATAATAAATAGGAATTTGGGACACTTGAGATCCTATTTTGGAATTGTCATGGCTTTCCATGGCACAAAGGTCCTATGATAAGTTGGATCCCGAGTGATATTGATATTATCTATCTAGGTGAAACTTGGGAGCATGAGGAGTATAAGGTCCCTAACATAGAAGTATTTTTCTTGTGGTCGGCATGGAACAAAAAATATCATAGTAGAGGCATAGGAGGCATAGCTTGTTATATTAGAAAGAGCATTTCTCCTCACATTCAACGTCATAATATTGACCCTCTCAATCAGTACATTTGGATAGAAATTTCAGATACCAATGCTAAGAATATGTATATATCAATTTGCTATTTTTCACCTATTAATTCAACTTTTTATAAGAAAAAAAATCTAGATAGCAATTGTCCCTATAATAATTTAGAGCAAGATAATTATAGTTTGGAAAATAAAGGTAATATCCTCCTGCTAGGAGACTCTAATGCTAGGACTGCAACTAAACATGTTACTATTTTAAATAATGACTCCAACCATAATCCTTTATGGTTAGATGAGGACCTTATTTTATCTAATAGCTACAAAAGAAGCTCTGAAGACTTAATTGAGAATTTGTTTGGTACTGAATTGGTCAAGCTCTACAACTTTCAAGAACTAATAATTTGCAATGGAGTAATGAAGGGGGAAAACTCCAACCAGATGACTTGTATCCACGGGCTAGGTAGTAGTGTTGTAGGTTATCCCTGTTTCCAACCAAATAGAAACTTTTGACCTTTTAAATGACCATGAGCTTGACTTTGATCATAAATCTTTAACCCTAAATCTAAACGTTTTCATGCATAGGAGCGCCATTGAAGAGAATTCTGATAATCAAAGGAATTTATGCTTTGACAAAAGTAAATTTGACATTTCTTAAAGGATTTAAGTAGTAAATTAAATCTCCTAACTTATAAGGACAACATTGAAGAACTCTATCAGAATTTTACAACTACCATTTCCACTTCTATTAATAAGTTCTCTTTTGAGGTGTCCAATAAAAAGAATAATATAACGACCAACCCTTGGTATGATAAAGAATGTAAAATTGCTAGGAAATCGATTAGGGATGCTTCTAATGAGTCCTTAAAACTCTATAAGATCAATACATACAAAGCCCTAATTAAAAGGAAAAAAAGGTACTATATCAATAAAAGGAAAGAGAAACTTTCAAAACTATATAAGTTGGATCTTACGAAGTTCTGGAGGCAAATTCTAAAACACAATACTAAAGAAAATAATAGGATTCCCTTAAGGGACTGGAATTCCTACCTTAAAAGTATTTACGAGTTCCTTAATGCCATGGAAACCATTCCTATTGTCCCTACAAAGGAAGAATTATTTCTTTAGATAACATGGATTTCGGGGTTAAGCGGCTTAAAAATGGGAAAGCTAAGGACATTGAAGGCTACCAAGCTGAAATTTTTAAAATCGGAGGGCCAATCCTTATCCCTCACATACACAAGCTCTTCAATTTAGCAGTCAAGCAGGGCTTCCCTAAACCCTGGACACAAAGCCTTATTGTTCCTATTTTTAAAAATGGGGATAGAAACATTACCTATAATTATAGGACCATTATGATTAGCCTGATTTTAGCCAAGCTTTATGGAATTATTTTGGAAAAGAAGATTAGCCTTTGGCTAGAAAGTCACGATAAAAGAGCTAAATTCCAAGTCGGGTTTAGGAGATATCATTCAACTATGGACCATCTTGTTACCTTTAGGATCATTGCAGAGTAGTTCCACAATACTAAAACCAATCTTTTTTGTTGCTTTGTTGACTTTAGAAAATCTTTTGACATGGTTCCTTGGAAAAAACTTTGGAATAGGTTGGAAGAGATAAAAGCGCCTCTCGAATTGAGGGTTGTTGCAATAAGGATGTATGAGAACATTATTGCTAAGTTTAAAAACACTGAGGGCTAGTCAAAAGAGATTAACTACAATATCGGAGTCAAACAAGGTTGTCCCTTGTCCCCTTCCCTTTTTGGCATATACATCGACAAGTTAGAAGATTGGTTGGAAAAAGTAGGTTGTGTCAACGCTACTCTCACTGGTATAGTCATCAATCTTCTTCTTTATGCCGATGACATCGTTCTTATGGCAAGGATTCCCTGTGATCTTGAAAACCAACTCAGAATCCTCAAGGACTTTTGTTACAATATGGGTATGACTATTAATACTGATAAGACTAAGGTCATGATTATTAAATCCAATAATATCCCTTATGATGCCTTTGTATATGATAACAACTACTTGGAGGAAGTGACTTCATAAAAATATCTTGGAATTGATATTCACCACAAGATCAATTGGAATTATATGAGAAAATGATTATTGGGGGATGGAAATCTTATTATGGGCTTGAAAATAATTGTAAATCAATTGATCTTTGGAGTTGGGATAAGAAGAAACTATTCTTTGAGCCTCTTGTTACACCTCTTATTCTTTATGGATGTGAAGTTTGGGGTTGTAGTATCTCTCATGAATCCTGGAGAAAGATAGAGAAAATACAAAATAATTTTATAACCTATAATCTCAAAATTAAAGGAAATACACCCTATCCCATCCTCCTTTTAGAAATAATCCTCTCCTCCACTGAGAGCATGGCTATGACTAGATACCTAATGTATATTAACAAGTTAAACAAGATGGAAGACAAAATGCTTCCTAAAATTGATTCAAAATCGATTCATAACCACCATCGACTCAAGCAAGGATGGCATAAAGATGCCTGGTCCTGGATAAACTATTGGAGAATCATGGAAGACACCATTTTACAGAATAAAGATACTATTAAAAAAATGTCAAATCAAAATTTAAGGAGAAAATGTGGTGTGATAAAGAGTTAGAGAAAAAAAGAAAATTAAGGTATTATAAGAATGTAATCAACCCCCATCTAGAAGATCAAAATTATCTATCTGTTTTGCCAAGTGTAAAGAAAAAAATAAGCATTGCTAAGATAAGAACAAATTCTCACGAGCTCCATAGTGAAACTGGGCATCGGTCAATTCCTAGAACGCCATGGGATGAAAGAGTTTGTCACCTTTGTGACACTAAGAAGGTTGAAGATGAAAAACACTTCCTCTTAGATTGTCTAGCCTATACCCATATTAGATCTCATTTTCAAAATATTTGTCACACTACCAACATTCCTAACCTCTTAACTCAACAAATGTATGGTGAGCTTGGAAAACTTCTCTTAATGATTTTCTAGCACATAAACAAAATTCTAAAGAATCCCAAGTAATCACTTACCCTCTTAAGATCTGATAAACCAATATATATATATATATATATATATATATATATATAACTAAATTAAACATCTGGAAATAAATTATTTAATACCATTTAAAAAAAAAAAACTTAAAATTACAAAAAAATAAAAATTATATTAAAAACCATGGAAGACAAGAGACTACCTAAAATTGTTTCAAAATCAAGTCATAACCACCATCGACTCAAGCGAGGATGGCATAAAGACGCCCGGTCTTGGCTAAACTATTGGGGAATCGTGGAAGAAACCATTTTGTAGAATAAAGATACT
>JZKD02S0050844.1:116160-127291 GCA_000966675.3 Picea glauca
CATGTTATCCTTTGATCGATACAGAATTCAATTATGCACAGGTACTTCCTTCGAACCCCTTTCCCAAGTGACCGTAGCTCAAAAACGCAGGCTTAGCCCTTTCTTAGTGGTTTTTTGTCTTTGAAAACAACAATTCAACCACTAGTTACTTCGACTGAAGTCTCATAGGATGAAGGGCCATGACCAAGTGCTTAGTTGATATGTGCCTATTCGAAGATTCGGGACTTCGGGCTTCGGAGGTTTCACTTGTACCACACATCATATTTCCCGAATGTCGAACTAGCGAAGTACTGAACAGGTGATCCTTCGAGGTTTCGAAACTCCGATGCTCTAGAGCTTCGAGCTTCAGAGGATTTTTCAACTTCCTCCCATATTTTCTATGAACGTTGAATTTTTGAACTCGGTGATCTCCATGACTCTGTTTTTATTAAATAAGGTGGTGACATGTGGCCCCACTAATGAGCAACAAGTGTTGGGTCGCGATTGGTACATAATACTTGTCAAAGGTATGAAACCATATAACACATGGCGTGATTAGAGTAGGTCCACATCACCCCAGGTGACATCATTATGACACGTCACAAACTGCGCTTCAACACTTCGTACTTCAGGATTCAGAGGATTTTACACCATAATACATTATTTTTTCCGAACATCGAATCGATGAACTTCCAAGTTGTTTCTCTCTGGGGATTTAACACTTATGTGCTCCAGAGCTTTGGACTTCAGAGAACTTCATAGAAAAACTCAACAATTCTCTCGAATGTCGAACTAACAAACCGGTCCACGTCACTCCTGGTGACATCATCACGTCATGTCACTCCGACACTCCAGAGCTTTGGGCTTCGAAGGATTTTTAAACTTCTTCCTACATTTCCTTCAAACGCAAAAATTCCAAACCTCTAAACCTTCTAAGGTCCACTTAGTATATATGTCATCAATTAAGGTGGTGACATGTGACCTCACCATCGAGTGACAAGTGTCGGATCACTATTGGTACAATAGGTCCTATCAAAAATACAAAACTAGATGACATGTGGCATGCCTATGGGAGGTCCATGCCACAATCTGTGCTTCGACACTTCGTAGCTCCGGGCTTCGGAGGACTTCTCGGCTCAACACAACATTTCTTTCGAACACCGAACTATCGAACAATTGCTTCTCGGAGCTTCAGAACTTTAGGGGATTTCGTTGTTGAACACCACCCCACCTCCAGACTGCCAAATGCCAGAATTTTTAACCCTTGCTAATCTTCGGATACATGTCCCCAAATATGAACAATCTAGATTGGTTCCGGACTTCGGGACTTTGGAGAAATTTTCTCCAAGTGACACAAGGATCAAAACTCTTGAATGTTGAATCTTTGATAACATGCAAACATGTGTCCCAGAAAACAAACAATCCAGATTTACTCTGGAGCTCGAGACTTCGAGAGATTTTCTTCCTAGTAGCTTAAGGACTTACTTCTCCCGGAGTGTCGAACCTCTGAACTATTGTGATATCTACGGCTCACACTCACCCGTATGCATATCTGACAGCTAGGAACTAATATTCTCCACTATGCCTCACCTCCTAATCTGTGCTTGATCCAACGACCCAGATATGTCCTTGGACAAATCCAATGGTCAGGTACTCTTCCCAGTGATCTATGGCATAGATTCACTCCAGGACTTCAGAGCTTTAGGGATTTTACCTCCCTTTTCACCAAGACTTGACATTGTCGAAGTCACGAAGACCAAGGGACTTCGATGCTTAGTGACCCCGCTTCTCCAGATCCGATGGATGTGAAGGATCTGACTTCTCCCGAACAGATCCAATGGTCCAAAGTTCAACTGGATCCCACGGTGGCGATCGTTCCCGAATTTGAAAGGGACGGTCATGATCCTTCAATCCCTCACTAAAGATCTTGGATGTTCTAGCTTCTGTGCAAACTCTATGATGCCATTTCTCTTGAGTTTCACGACTTCAAGGTCCTAACTCAATCTCAACCACAAGATCTTTTCTAAAATATCTGACCCATTTCGGCCTAGTGTCTCAACCTGTAGCTCTGATACCAATTTGTAACGTACCAAACCACTCATAGGTCGAGCACGCTAACCAAAATTCCCTTCTCTGACTAATTTGAACCCTGCTCAAACTTTAGATAGCAAGGATGCATGAAAGGTTCACATGCATTGATCAAGATTCATGCTAAATATAAAAACAATGAAGCATACAACATGCACAGACATAATCAACAACCATGCATACTCTAAATACATTGAATTCAACGATAAATAAATACACAGCGAAATAAATAATACACAGGTAAATAATACCATGACGAAGAACACTTATCTTGTATAAAAGAAAACCATCGACTGGCTGCAAACCAAGGACATTCCACCCAACCGTAGACAATGTTGTTCAAATTCTCAACAACAATGTCACCCCCGAGCCAAGGCTATGAATCCACAAGGACAGTTCCAGAGTGTTACTCGGCTTCCCAAACTAGTCAGCACTCAAGCTCTCGCAGGCTTCCCAACACCCACAACAATCCAAGTACCCACCTCTCTTCTACCCAACTTGCACCACCCAAGAGATTGGACCCTCTCCCTTCTCCTTCCAGGGCTCTAGTGTAGGTGGTCCAGAATCTTCATGCTAGGACTCTCAGGACTCGCAGTTGTGAGCAAAGATGGACACAAGCCAAAGCATCTAAGACATGCAAGCCTCAAATCATGGTTGGATTACACCAGTTGTCTCTACAACCAATAATACCATGGTTGTACTTCAACAGTTTATCTTCCTTTCCCAATCACGCATGAGGAAAGATGAATGAGTGAGGGAATGAATGAATGGAGTGGAATCTCCATGAGAGGGGTGAACAACGAGCAAGTGAGTGAACGAGTGAATGAATGAGTGAGTGAGGTAACTAGGAAAAGAACAAGAATGAGATGGAGAGTGAGAGAGAGAACAAACGATGAACCCCCCCAACAGACCAAGGACGGGTTTATGAAATTCTTGGGAATCAAGAACCTCATGGTCTTTCCACAAGAAGCTCACTGTTATTCTCATTAAGCAAAAATGGAGAATAAAATATAAAATAAATGCTTAGCCCCTCAAGCCCCTCTCTTGTAGAATCATAGCCCCCTATAACTCTTGTCCTTGTCCCTCTAGTAGCCAACAATATATTTATTATTAATAATGATCAAAACATTACATTTTTTAGGCACCCTAGCCTCTTTTAATTGTTTGAACACTCTTCTCAACAATTTAACAAATACATTATTTAATATGAAGCTCAAAACCGAAGATATTACAATACCTTTATTTTTAAATCTTTATATTAATTTTTTTTAATCTAATTTACTTTATCTTTATTTCTTACTTGTACTTTAATACAATATACTTTACATTTATATTTTTTCACAATTTTTATTATACCTTTTAAATTAGATCAAATAACCTTTGTACTTTAATACAATATACTTTACATTTATATTTTTTCACAATTTTTATTATACCTTCTAAATTAGATCCAAATAACCCTTCTCTTAGCACTTGTTCTCATATGTAACAATAGCATGTTATATTATGTTTTAGCTTTCTTGTTAAAATTCAAGAGCCCACACGAGCCTAGTATGGACCTTTCAAAAGCTTCTTGAGTTTCTCATACACTCGTTCATTAATGTATACCAAATCAATCGAACACATTTATCTAGAAAACTCTTTTCAATCATTTATATGTGGAAATAAAGTGATATCTCACTATTTCAACATTTTTGTTTCTTTTTACATCGATTCGTGGTATGTTGTTTCTTCTCATTAAACTTAAACGTTTTTAGGTTTTGTTTTTAATTTATACCTCTTATACTTTTTTAAACTTTTTAAAATATCAAAACGATCAAACGGTTTTAAAATATCTACGAGAGCGATCTAACGGTGGTGGTTATATCGAAGAACGCATGAGAAGAGGTGAATAGTTTATTACCATAACCTTATATTAATGGTATGTATGTGTAATTTGTAATTTTGTATTTATCTATCAAATATATTAATGTTGTTACTTGGTCTTTTTTTTTTTATATTACATCTCTTAACAGCAAAGAATAAAGTTTATTCTTATATAATGTTAAAATAAAGTTTATAAATACTATAAAGTTATTAATCTTATTTTTTATTTTTCTCTAAATATATTACTAATTATAAAGTTGTTAAATCTCATTCTTAATTTTTCCATAAATAAATATCTATTTAATATTAACACTTTCTATTTTACCAATACATTTATTTAATTTATTGTATTATCATACTATTAAAACCTTGATATAAGTTAATATTTAAATCTTTTTATTATGCATTTTTATTATTAACACCTTCTATTTTACCAATACATTCATTTAATTTATGATATTATCATATTATTACAACCTTCTTATCTTAAAAATAATTAAATTTAATATTTAAATATTTTTACTATTTTTTTTCATACTTTTTATATTGATATTTAATGTATCCATATTGTATTTTAATTAAAACTATATATGGTCAACTTTAAGCTATAATTAAATCTAACAACATTTATTTATCTTTTTAACATTATATAAAATTACAATTAAATATTAGTTACATTAACACAAACTACAATCATTTAAATTTAATTATGTTTTTAAATGCTTAACATTGATCCAAAAAAAAAAAAAATTCTTATTTCAAATAAATACAACAATTTTATTTATATATAACACTTGAACCAAATTAAATATGTTCAAACTCTCTTTCTATATATAACACTTAACCAAATTAAATATGTTCAAAATCCACACATAAATTTTCATATCTAAAGAGTAACATGATTTGTATCGGCATGGGTAACATTGTTCAACCTTGTCTTTTTATCTCCATGGTTTATACCGAATAATGCACTTGTTTTTCTTAAAATCATTTTATTTTGATATTATATCCATTTTTCAATTTGAGATGCCTATTTTCACATTTCATATTGGTCATATTTGCTATATTTATTATTTATATACATGTTTTAACTTACTACATCTTGATTGCTAAAAATTTTAGTTAAACTTTATAAAACTTCACTCTTAACATTTTGTTATTCTTCTAACTCTTTTTCCTATTTCATTTTATTATTTTATTTTCACATTTCATATTGGTCATATTTGCTATATTTATTATTTCTATACATGTTTTAACTTACTACATCTTGATTGCTAAAAATTTTAGTTAAACTTTATAAAACTTCACTCTTAACATTTTGTTATTCTTCTAACTCTTTTTCCTATTTCATTTTATTATTTTAGTAGTTGAACACAACTATTTTAAGTTTAATAGTTTTATTATTTTGTATTTACACTTATATGTTATATTTATATATTTACATTTTAACAATAAGGAAATTAAATAGTTTTTATGTTATTCTTCTTTTCTACAGAGTATCACTTTGAACTGCTACTCAAATTTGGAATGTGATGGGTGATAAATGTTATCTTATGTGAGGAGCAAGGGTTATGTGGATTTATGAAGCCCCTCTTACACATTCCAAGTTGGATGGTAGACTGATAATGAACATTTATTTGAACTCATTTAACGAAGACCCACTATCAACTCTATACAACAATAACTAGGAAGTTACTCCCCCTATATACTTCAACATTTTATCCATTTTCCTTGTCTTCTTCCTTTATTTTCAACAAAAAAAAATTCTCTATGTTTATTTAAAATACCTGTTCTAGAGTTATTCTTATTCACTCACCCTATCATATACATAATTGCACATTTATCCTTTGCCATTTTTTTTTCTCTTGCATTTTTGGTAATTTCTTTCAACTATTGTCCATTTCTAACAAATGCAATATCATCTAGAATTAACTCTTCTTGGTCCATTTTTTACTATGTTATTTTAGATAGTCAACTTTGAACGCCATGGAAACATCAACTAAAGAAGATCCAAAAAAACATTATACAGTTTGCACTAGTCATGTTAGATGACTTACACCTACATAGAAGACAATTTCAAATCAAAGTTGTCCATACAGGAAGAGGTATTCTATCCATAACAGAACTAAAAGAAGAACTACCATCTTATAGATGTCTTACACCTACATAGAAGACAATTTCAAATCAAAGTTGTCCATCCAGGAAGGGGTAATCTATCCAAAACGGAACTAAAAGAATAACTTGCATGCAAATACAATGTTACAGTTAGACAAACAATATTCATCTCTGGCTTCAAAACAAATGGTCCATTCTCTATAGGTTTTAGAATAATATATGACACCATAGCAGATGCATTGAAACACGAAACAAAACAAATTTTAGCTCAAACTGATCTTAAATCCTGTCGTGACAAGAATATCAAAGAGAGAAAAACTAGAGCTAAAAATATATGTGGGATTAAGAAACATATCTAGACACTTACCTTCCTCAGTTCACTTCAAACATATTCTACCTTCTTCATACTTATTGTATATATCATGGCAACATCACGCACTATAAAATCATTTCCATTCTTTATTTCTACCTAATATATACTTGCTTTATATAGTATCACACACTTTTTGTTCTTCTTCTTTTAAGTGCTTTATTTTTCCATGACCCATACTTTTGTATAAATATTTTCTCAAGTCATATATAATGAGAATTTTAAACACTTTTAAATTTCTACCATTCATTATTTCTATTAAACTAAATCATTTTCTATATGTGATATGTTCATATTTAATATAATGTGAATTTGTAACGACCCTCCTCATTACGACAACAACTCTCATAATAGGTGCAAATTTTATTTTATTTTTTTCTAAAGGTGTGTGCGCGCGTGTAGAAGGGAAACAGACAAACTTGACTTTACGTCGCCACCCGACGACTAGCAAGACGCAACCACGATGATCACAACAAGAAGATGTAAGGCGCACAACTGCAAGCATTAAACGACCATAGACATAAGGAAGAATCCATAACAGTAGATTTTACTATTTCTGCACAGGAAAGCAGGGCGTTTAATCTTAGTCCTCTGCTTCGAAGAGAGAGAAGGTCAGATAGGCTCCTGGCCGACTAGTCAGGCAGAAACTAGTAACCCGACGACAACAAGACGCAAGCAAAACGAACACAGCAAGACGACATACGACGTACCACAGTAATAACATGTGTTTAATGAAGATCAAGCGACAAGGAGTAAGACTGAATACCCGCCCATCCTACCCTGCAATGGTTAGGACCTCCATGACACATAAGCAATGCTCAAGCTCAGGTTCCCATCGATTTTAACCATTTAAGGTCTTAGGGCTGGCGACTGTTCTGAGGAACATGGAGGTGTCTACATCCCACCCTACACAAACAAACCAAGCAATGAAATGATTACAACCAAGAACAATAATAATTAAAGAAAAACCATGACCGCGAAGGAAAGAGAAAGTCCGAATGGACTCCGGCAATAACCACCCAATGGTTAAGACTCAGCATTACCTATGACTCATTTGGAAACGAGTACAGATCAATCACTTCATTAATATCCGTTAGTTGACAAGTTACCAAGTCCAACCTTAAAATAAAGAAAGGTTAATTGAATGCGATCCCCAATTACTAACTCATGATAACTTATCGTATTTAAATCAAGAACATTACACTATATATGTTTTACCACTAACAATTAAATCTATGATATCGTTACCATAAACGACAACACCATTTCATTTTCAATTACCATGACTTTGCAATGACAGCAACCATAATACTAGACAATGACAATTATTAAAGCAAGTTCGGCAATAATCAAGACAGTAGCACAACCATCATTATCGTAGTTAGCAAAGTTATCTATAGTACAACAATTTGGAATAGCGCATCATTTTAACTTCTTAAATTACTCACTACTACCTCAGTGTTGCATGGGTGAGTACCTTTAATCAATTACAAGACAAGACGATTGATGCGACAGGTCTGACGTTAATTTGGGTTAAACTTTAAATCTAAAAACAATAAATGCATTCTAAATCCAAGTCTAGTTTAGCAAGGTCATCTTCTCAAATTGGCATAACTTACAATGACTCTGACAACCTTTCTTAAATCCCAATTTTTACTCAAAAACCGAACCGTCTTAACAAATTAGTGATATAAACATTAACTTCTTAGCAATATAAATGAATTGTTCCCACAATAAGTAAATGAATTGTTCCCATTCGCATTAACAATTAGCAATGTAAATTAGCAATTTAGCTATTGTAAATGAATTGTTCCCTAACATTAACAATTAGCAAGATAGCCTATTAACAAATTAACAATAGCCTATTAACACCTTAGAAATATAGCCTATTAACAAATTAGAAATTGTAATTTAAACTAATGATTACTTTTCCTTACAACAGCATTGCAAATAAAATACTCTATGAATAATATTGATTAAATTGAAATCAATGGGAATTAAGGGGAAGGAGTGCCCATGAGGGCATCCAAGTGGTTTGTGCAAAAGGGGTCGTCAGTTAACATTAGCACTCCCCGGACAAAATCTGGTAATGCATTAAAAACAACAATCTTCCTTAATTCTCTTCCAAACTCTGTCACTACTAGGTTGCCATGGTGTTTCTCCACTAACGCTAGCTTATTGGCAATAAAATTATTATTCTAAGTGAGCTCCCAGGATATGATATCTATCTGGAAACTGAAGGTGCTGGCAAGGGTAAGGGGCATAAGTTGATCAGCGCAGAAGAAGGATTTAACTACACCAACACACTACACTTGAAACTGAATTAGATGTAACTGAATTATAATACTTTTCCTCTGAATCATATTCCAACATTTTAATTCCAACTAAAATAAAATTTAATTTAAAAATAAGACGAGAATAATTTAAACTGAAATAAGACTCCAACTGGTTGTAAATTAAATGCGAATTTAAATTTTTTTTTAAAAGGAAGACACGAATAATTTAACTGGAATAAAATTCCAACTGGATATAAATATAAAAATGTGAAATTTAAGATTCTTTGTGCCTCTTAGGAGAGTCCTGTTGTTATCAAGGCTGGTGGTCGAGGGTGTTGGCTGGGGTCCAACAGTAAAAATACGTTGAGTAGAATATGATACTAAACAGAAGTCTGCAATTAATTAAAGCACACCAGAACGGTCTGCAGGAGGCGTTGAAGAGACGCTAGCGACATAGCATGCCTGAACGGTTTGCAGGAGGCATGGAAGGGATGCAGCAACATTTTAAAACGAAAATCTAAGCATTAATTAGCTCGATTCGGGCATACAGAGATGAAGGAACCTACATCAACAGTTAGACAGCGTTAAAGGAGGACGAGATCTGGAATATGGCAACCATTAAGGGGCGAATCCTATACACCAAAACGCTCACATTCTAAGGCACGGGTAGGAGGCCGTAGACACTGTCAACAACCCCAAAATTGGTAGGAGGCCGGAGACACTGCGAACAACCCCTAAAACCTTCGAATCACAAAGGAGAAGGAGGCTTTCAATGCGGAAGGAAAAAATTCAAATGCCGAGGCTAAGGAATAAAGGTTCGTTGAGGTAATAATATGAAAACTAGGATAATCTAATGGAAGGCGGAGTTTGAAGGAATTCAATACATATGATCAACTAAATCAATCATCTCCACTACGAAAACAAAGTGACATCATTTGCTTCTGTAAACTTTAATACAACATATCCATGGTGCAATTAAAAGACGTCAATCTACTTCTATTATCCTTAATATAACATATCCAATTGGTGAATACGGGACATCAATTTACTTAAAATCCATTATGCAACAAAAATACATCCATTCACTTCTATTATCACTAATCGCCTGGATGTATAGAAGTGAATCGATGATAGCAATTTCAGACCAATTTCCAGAACAGGATGAATAACTCACGGTGGTATACAAACGCCCACGGTAGTGGAAAATATTAGAACAATAATTAGTAAGAATTTACACAGTCCCACACCATAAATAAAAGTTTACCCAGTCTAGAATGATGAGTAAATAATTTGCACAGTCTAGAACAATAATAATAAAAATTTACCCAGTCAATAACAACATTCGCAGGCTAGAAATTAGATTCGCAAGCACTTAAACCACAACGCAACCTTGTAAATGCTACCATGCATGCTAACTATCACAGTGTTTGTCATTGGCGGTAAAATTATACAGAAATAAAATTTCAGCGAAGAATCCAATTCAAACGTTCTACTCTACCAAATAACACGCGTACCTTTTTCCTTATCGATCGCCTCGATTGATGTCCACGCGCTTCGTGCCGCTCCTACCCGCCGACTGTCGAGACCTCACCGGTACCTCCCAGCCAATCGCTAGGGGTACTCTGCTTCCCCCTTAGCCCCCCCGAGCCGCAAAGGGGCCACACACTATCCCGATGGTATGTCTAGCTTCGTAGCTCACCTCGCAAGGCTGAGCTACCACTCCAATCCGAGCTGAGAAAATCCCAACTCCTCACAAGCAATCAGTCAAGTCACAATCTAGCAGCGTAACATTACGCTTACAGCCGATCCCCCTTCTTTCTCATCCCCCTTTTCTTTTATAGAGTTTTGAGACCCACCAACTTTCCCTAATTCACATTTTTGATTAAGTTTCAATAAAATATTATGAATATTCTCCATCACACAAGTGTCGTCCATCCCCCTCTTTCCTCAAGTAATTATTTTCTTTAATTTTATTAAATTCCTCATTTCCCTCACCCACCTATAATCGCTCCTAAATTTACTCCTAGGTGTTCCTAGATCCCCTTACATGCTTTTAGTAAATTTCCCTAAAATGAAGTTGCTAAATTTAGTTCATTTTAGGAAGTTCTTAATTGCAGATTTCTTACTATGTTGACTTGATTTTTACCCTATGTCCCCTTCTTTCCTTTACTATGTTTCCTTTATTACTTAGTTTCCCTATTTTTATTATTCCCTTCTTTTTTAAAACCAAAAAGGTAAATGCGCTAATTAATCTTTTCATTTATTATTTATTTAATATCTTTGTTCTTTCACAAGTTAGGAATTAATTTCTTCTTTGCAAACTTTTTAAATCCCTTAGTTTAATTAAATCCTTACTCTCTTCATTTACCCGAAGAATTTTATGAAGACCCAACTATTACCTAAGTGGGTTTTTGTTTAAATTGTTATTTTTATTCCA
>JZKD02S0050844.1:148556-166416 GCA_000966675.3 Picea glauca
TCCTATTTTTCAACAACAACTACCCCTAAAATCTATTTTTAATCAGTAAAGGGTATAATCATGAAGATGGGTGTCTATTTTGTTTGTTTTATGAGAAAAAAAAACTATATTTTCATAATTTATTCAACTTCCGACATGAAAAAGTATTTTTTTTATTTAGAATTTCACTTTACAGTAAAAACAAAACTTGTGAAGAATTTTGTTGGCTTTCCAATGACTATTTTTTAAATTTTGTTTATTAATATTTGATATGTCAATTTGACAATTGTTTAACAGTATATTCCTTAAACATGAAAGGAATGATAATGAGTTATCTTTTCCCCCAACAATGTATCTATTATTAAAATTTTGTTTTTAACAAATGCAATATGTTGCAACAATCTACAGAGACTCTATTTTATTATGACTATAATTTTGAATCTAACGGATGAATATTATAATTTTTACAATTTTTTGAAGTTGACCAAGCTGAAAACGTTGCAGATTTTAAAAACATGTTTCCCCCCACCTTGTATCTATCTTAATTTTTACTTAAAAGTAAAATCTAAAAATATCATTTTTAAAAGAACAGTTTAAGGATTATGAATATAAATTTTTCACTGTGTATTTTTAGAGATACAGACATTTCATTTCACTGAATCATAATGTCAGCTGAAAATATTATGGAGTGATTTTTTAAAAACATAAATAAAATTAGATAAAAATAATGAAAAAGAAAACAAATTATAGGAATTGAAAGTAGATTCAATTTTGTAAATGTTGGTGTCATTTTCGAAACCAAATTCTGATTATTTGCAGGAGTCTGCAACCTCCAAAGTTCAGGTAAACTAGAGGGAATTCTTTGGTTCCTACAAACATTACAAATAGTCTCATTCTCTAGTTTTCGACCGAAAGAATATTTCAATCGAAAAACATTTCTTTCGGCCGAAAAACTAAATTCTAACAGAACCCGTTAAAATTAAACGGTTTCCTAGCTTTTCACCCGAAAAACTTTTTTTTTCGGCCGAAAGATGGGTGAGCGAATTCCGTCGGCCAGAAAAAATGAAAAGACACGCCGTATAGTTTCATTTTGTGCCAAATCCTATAAATACGCTTTATGTTGAACACATTTAACACAATTAATCGCTTGTTTCATGGTTTTCTAGAGCACCTAAACAAAGTTTCGAATCATCTTTTTCGTTTTTGTTGAAGAAGGTAATTGATGTTTGTTCAAGTATTTATTGGAATAACAATTTATATATTGAAAGATAAATGTTGATCATTTTTTCAAGGTGAAGCCTTTGTTGAACATAAAATTATTGATATTATTTTTTAATAATTTTTGTGACAATGAAGTTTTTCTGAGACTATTCTAAAATGTTGATTTTGTTAAAAAAAAATTACAGATAACTATACTCATGGGAAACAAAAGTTTGTGCAAGAAAAAATTTGATCACACTCAAGATGAAACTCACCATAATGATCAAAGGAAAGAGAATTATTGGAGAAATAAATGAGAATGTGCAAATATTGAAGAAAGAAATGATGATTACGTAAATACAGATTTTTAACAAGAAGAAGTCCAACCAGGTATGTATGCACATATTTCTATATTAAAAGTATAGAATTCAAATTTAAAATATTTTTTAATATAATTGATTGTAATTACGATTTGATGTTTTTCAAAAACCATAAATAGATTTGTCTCATAACATTGATGAAGACGTTGAAACTGAAATTGAAGCAGAAGATGTTGAAACCGAAATTGAAGCAGAAGACGAATCACCTATAGGTATGTACATAAATTTAGATAATACAAGATGAACGCTTGTATATAGTTTTGTGAATTTATGTTCGGGTTTTGTTTTTTAATATAAACTTTAAACTAAAATATGCAAGAGAATCTATCAACATTGATGATGAAATATTAAAAAATGTTGATACTGACAAATTTGAGAAGAAAGAAGCTAAGCATTATATAATATATCAAACTAAGAATATGTATAATACATTTTTCAAAGATGAATCAATAATAGTACAAGATCAACTTTTACTCTGTCTAATAAAGTCAAGAAAGTTAAAAGAAGCTACATCATTATTGGGTATTCAAAAGTCGACAAAAGATACAAAAGTGAAACAGAATGTCTTTGACAATATAACTAGTGTATTGAAAGATTTTGGAAAATATTGAAAAAAAGATGTCAGTGTTGCACGTAGAGTGATACAAACAGCAGTTGTTTCATTTAGCAATATAAAAGATAGTTTGACACGACACATGGAAAAAATGATGGGAACGTCAAGAAAAACATTTTAAAAACATAGAAAATTTCGATTACAAATATATGCAAATGATGAACTAGCTTGTTGGACAGTGATTTCTAGACAACCCTACAAATATAGACTTGCAGAAAATGTTAAAGAATTGGCCTATAATTGTTGGTTGACAGAATCTCGTGTTTCACCACATACAAGGAATGTGTTGCGACGAAGAATAGCACAAAAAAAATATGAAGAATATCCAAAACATATATTTCCAATGACACAAATAGAATTGTTCAATAAGTTCAAAGAAGAGCACAAAAAAGTTAAAATTTCCATCAATACAGTTGTGCAACAAAAACCATGGTTTGTTAGACCCATCATTTTTCGCGACATTTTTTGTTGTCGTTATCATGTGAAATTTGAATTATATTATGACACTTTTATTAATTTTGGTAAAACTTTATGGCCAATTTCACCTCCTCCTTCCACATTCCATTCTTTTATATTTGAAATTCTATGTGAAAGAGAAGGTGATGAATTATTTTACCAAAAAAAATGTGTTGATGGAAACAAATGTGATCATTGTGGAAATATAAGTTTGTTTCACTCAAAGTATCCTATTGATATGAATGATCAATCATTTCCTAATATAAAAGTCAATTGAAATAGATATGAATATATCAACAGCACAGCTCCACATTCTTCAAATGCTATTTCCAAAAGGATTGATTTGAAAGTAGATAAAATCTATGTGATAGATTTTTAAAAGAAGTTTGAGGAATAAATTTATAAATACACCAATCATTCACATAGAGATCGATGGAAAGACCTACAATTCAAACAATCTCATGAAGTGTTTCCACCGCGGACAATTTTGTCTGTAGTTGATATTGTAGAGAATTACACATTCGTTGCACAAAAATAAATATAGAGTGAATATTATCATTCTTATCAAGTCACTATATTTGTCCATGTTCTATATAGACATGCTTAACGGAGTCTTGATAACATAGAAAACAACAATGACAATCGCCATGTTATTAAATAATAGAACTTATATATAAGTGATGATCAAGCACACGACACACATTATGTACAACATTGTTTTAATAAATTTTATGATTCATCGAAAGAACGCAGAATAGGATTTGATCGAAATTAGATATGGTCAGATGGGTGTGCGGGTCAGTTCAAATATTCACGATCATTTTATTGGTTGTGTCGTCTTCATAAAAAATCAAAAATTACATGTTGTTGGAATTGTTTTGAGACTGGTCATGGAAAATGAGAGCATGACGGTGCAAGGGCATGTGTAAAACGATCACTACAAAGGTATTAGATGAACCCTCATGCCGATTGATTTGAATCTGCTAATCAAGTTTTTGAATGGTGCAAAATGGCGCTAAGCCATGAAAATAATCCATCAAGGGATGTGCGCAGGTGTGTCTATATATTCATGTTACACATGTACACATGATATTTTATTCACGTGTTCAATTTTATATTCAATCTTCAATCATTTTCTTGAAAGATTTAAAGTTAACAAGTTCTTGTCTTATGCAGGTTTCTTTGGCATGTTGGAATCCAAGATGTAAATAGATCAATTCCATATGAAGCCGGTACAATACATGGGACATGAAAAATGCATTCAGTTAAAACAAAATACTATCTAAATGTGTTTTCATTTGATAGAAGAAATGAGTCTTGTTTTTGTTCAGTTTTCATAGAGGACGCAAAATCCATAGAGATTTGTGAAAATGAAAATGCAGAATATGTTAAAGCTTGGACACAGACCGAACTTAATATAAAGGGGAAAATGCCACTTGAAAGCTTATAGGAGATGGAATCAAATGAAACTATAGTGTCATTTGATGACAATAGAGTTTTTGATCTTGTTAGAGAAGGTAATTTTTATGTTTAATTTTTTTCAAATAACTTGTATATGTATTTGTGTGATAATCTAACACGAACTATTTGTTGTCTAATATATTGAATTATTTGTAGGAGATGTCTTTGTCGTGGTTGCTCTTGTAGACAACATTGAAAACGTGAAATATTATTTGATGCGATGCACAGAACAAAAAATGAAGTTATTAGAAGATTTTGATAATAACGGTTTTATATATGAAAGAGGATCCATAGTATTGAAAGGATATTTTTTTCAATAAGCCCATCAGACCGATACTCATGTTCACTTTCAAGACTACCATTCAAATGTCATAGGTCGTCAATATAGTCATTTGGTATGTGCAATGCACATAAAGTTAATAGAAGTTCAATAAAAAAAAAATAGAAAATGGAAAATGTCCAAAATTGATCATGAACGAATAGTTGAATATGGAATATCATTACGATTTCTTTAAAGAAGTGACATGTACATTCCAGAATTTTATATTTTACATTGAAAGTACACGTATTTATGAATATCTAGGATTCTAGAATCATTTCCAGTTGAGTTTACTTTCTTGGTCCATTCAATTAAGAAAAGTTGTATTTTTTATGAATTATAAAATTTATCAAGCCTTATTTACAATTTCAAGGAAGAACCTATAGATTGTATCTAGGGAACCTAAATTGACCTATACTTTGGATGATTATACTTTAATCCTACAAATTATCCAAATCATATACACAAATCCTTTAATGCATGTAACCAATTTACTACATATAAGATTTGCATTCATTATTTGCAATTCGATTGTTTAATGTTTTTTCATATGAAGAGGATAACTTCATATCAAAACTAGGACCCATTTCCATGTCATTATAAGGGACTATTGATGCCTTAGAAAAACTTTAAAGACATCTTAAAGTGTATGACTAACATCTAATTAAAAAATTCAAGGTAATACATGTATGATTATCATCCTAATTAAAAAATTTAAAGTCATCATAAAAAATATCAATTTTAATATAAAATTGTGAATTTTGATTCCAAAAGTGTTGATATTATATTAAATTGTTAAATTTCTTCATTTAAATTTCAATATCTTGAAGCAAATTGAAATAAAAATGTGCATGATGAACATGTAACAAGTTACTTATATTCTACACATTAAACATAGTTTTCATTGAGTTTGATTGAAAAAAAATTAAATTGAAAACGAATTTGATTTTGTGGCCTGATAACCAAAAAAAAAAAAAAATAAGAGGTCATCTACTAAGGCTTTATTTGTTGCATTTAGATTTTCATAATTTTAATTGAATTAATGGTAGGTGTCATATTAATGGCATTAGTGAATACTTCCAATGTGGAGAGGATTGATAATTTTCATCAACCATTTTCTACCATTTTCGATACAAAAACAATTTATATCAATATAAATTTTAATGAAAATCGCTTACTTATATTAAAGTATATTTTAATTTTACATATTAAAATAGGTTCTAATACTTCCAATGTGCAGAGGATTGATAATTTCTAGATCAACCATTTTCGTTATATAAAAATTTATATCAATATAAATTTTAATGAAAATTGTTTACTTATATTAAAGTACATTTTAATTTTACATTCTAAATTATGTTTTTATTTCAATTTTTATTACAAAGTACACGTTTTTATTTCATATTTTCTTGAATAAATATATTGAAAGCTCGAAAAGAAACCAAAGACTAGTATAACCAGTTTAGTGTTGGACTGTCATTTCATTGTGAAATTGCATAAAAAACTATAAAATTTGATGACTTGTTTTGACTATTTTCAACCATACTTCCAAATCAAACAAAATTTAAATTATAAGAGAGAAACTATAATTTTTATTTCACATTTTCTTGAATAAATATATTGAAAGATTGAAAATCAACAAAAAAAATAACATAACCATTTTAGTGTTGGACTGTCATTTCATTATGAAATTTCATACGAAACTATAAAATTTAATGACTTTTTTTTACTATTTTCAACCATATTTCCAAATCAAACAAAATTTAAATTATAAGTTAGAAACTATAATTTGATAACTAACCAGATCTCTCATCACTACACAATCAACTCCACACAGAATCAGCTCTACTTCACATAGTACAATGATGTTTATACAATAATGTTTATAAATAAAATGAAATAAAACATTTTTAATTTCAGCACGGTATCCTAAAACATAAACTAATCTTTTGAGAAATCAAATATGAGACAATAAATTGATATTTTGAGTTCAAAAAATATCAAATATATATATATAGTTACACCGCCAAATACATAGGTTCCACATCCATTTTATGATGATAACAAAAACTAAGACATTTAACTCCAAAATTCTGGACTCTAAGCCATCACTTTAAAATAGATCACTTCATACCTGCAATTCAAACCTGCAAAAGAAAACAGAATTCAAAAATTAAAAAATTACATATCAAACATGCAAAAGAAAACAGAATTCAAAAATTAAAATTTACAATAAAATATATATACAAATTTAAAATAAAATGTAGAGGTACCATTTTAGATAAATAAAACAAGTTGTGATTAAAGAAAAATTGACATACATACCAAAAGACTTAAGAATCATCCTTCAACATACTCATTTCCACCAAATATAATGTAAACATATTTTCCACCAAATATAATTTAAACATATGTACAATAAAAAACAATAATAATAAAAAACAAATAGCACATATTAGCATATATACTTTAACTAAATATTAAATAAACAATAAGAAATAATAACATACCCAATCAGAGTTAAACAGATTTAAAATTTTACCTTTTTTTTTATTACATTTTTTTTGCATTTTTTTTAAACCAAATTTTCATCACAAAGTTCCAAAACTTCCAAAATAGTTACTCTCCACATTAAGAATACATGATTTAAACAATTTGTAAAATCTTATCTAAAATCTTAAAAAAAATTAAAGAGAAAAATTATGTTCTTGGTAAGAAATTTTTGTGTTCAGAGTTAGATAATAATCTAAAAATAAATATAGAATTGTGTATGCAGAAAGTTCACAAATCTCCATTGTAAGTCATTCTTCCAATGAAATACTTATCTCCTTGTGGATAAAGTCCTTAATCCTTCAGATGAAATTCTTATCCCAAGTGATCTTATTTGATATTATTTACTCAACAATAAACTACTAATCTTCTCAGCAGTAAAATACTTCTCATCTTCTACAGTGGTCATATAATCAAATTCCATAATGCTCTTTCAAACTAAAGGACTCATAAATCTCCATATTAAGTCATTCTTACAAGAAATTACTTATATCTATGAAAGTTCACAAATCTCCATTTTAAAAATCATTCTTCCAGAAAATACTTATCTCATCTTTCTGTAGTGGAATAGATGTTCTCATATAATCTTTCATGTACATGAAGAAAACACAAATCTGCACATATATTAAGTCATTCTTCAAAAACCATTTAAATCTTTCATATTTGGGATGTATTCATATTACATATAATCAAATGCTCTTTGAAATTATATGTGATCTAGCTCACATATACTATATTTGTGAGCTAGCTCAGATATACTATATGTGAATTAGCTCACATATACTACATTTGTGAACTAGCTCAGATATACTATATGTGTGCTAGCTCAGATATACATATGCATATCTTATTTGTAAATCTACTTGAATGTTGGTTTTGTGGTTAGTAACCAATTTAGTTAAGAGTTTGACAATACCCTAGAAATAAGGAATTCACTTCGTTGTATGCAGAAAACACAAATGTCCATACTACGCCATTCTTGGAAAAGAAGGGAAGGAATGCAATCGAAAAAAAATTGAAAACTTCCCCTTTTCTGAGGTGAGATAGAGTATGTTCTCAAATAATCAAATGTTCAAGTTCAAAATTAGGTCTTTCTCATGATCTAAACATAAATAAGTTTGAATGTACTATTTAAAACAATGATAAGCTTATATAGGGATTCTATATATTTCAAAATAAGTGATCAAAGCGTTGATTATGAAAGGCTAAACTAAAAATTTGAGAAAACAAAAATTTGAAAAAAAATAGAAAGTATAAACTTATTCAACAAAAATAAGCTTGAACACTTTTATATAAAACCCCAACATAAAAGCAAATTAAAGATCACTAATGTGCAATGAACATACATTTATGAATCATCATGAATGGATGCATCCTTCCCAGGTATGGATGTTTCCTTCGCTTCCTCCTCAATCTCAATCTCCTGTACTTTCTTATCCACATTTTATTCAAGCACACTCTTAGGTACTCTCTTCTCCACATTATCATATATAACACATTTCAAATTTAAAAATTTAAAAATTAAATTTAAATGATTTTAACATATTAAATTGTAGTTTTAAATTTTGAAACATATAATGTCTATGATGTGCCAACCCATGATTCAATAAATTAAATGTTGTTTAAAACATTATTCTTTTAAATTAATAATTTAAATGTCAATTTGCAATTTTTACATATAACTAAATTTGTTTTTAACATGCAATGATACCTGTGAACTCCCACCCTCTTCAAAATCTCCTAATGAGAAATGAGACAAGCCTGCCCAAGTAGTAGGAGATGGAATAGGGATCTGTGAACAACAAAACTAAAAACTAAATCTAGGATTCAATGTGTTCACATTCATACAAAATTATAAATGTCATGTTGTTGATCTTATTCAAAATATTGGAGATTGGACAACTAAAGTGATCATCTGTGGATATTAGAAAACACATACATGATTCAACCCATCCAAATTTAAACTTGTGGAATCAAGTCCCCTATTTACTAGAGATTCATTTAACATATCTCCAAACTACAATTAATGACAATAACAAATCAATTATTTCTATAGATACAATGACATATATATTGATCTAGAATTAGAAGTAAACTATCATAAAATGCGTCAAAAATTTACTAACTAGAACACATACCAATCTATTGTTCGATTCATCATTTTGAATGACCTCCTTCCAACCATCACGGAAAAATTTTGCATACTCCTTAAGATCTTCTAATGACATGGTATCTAACTTCGCATTTGTTTTATAAACAAAAATGGCTCGAGAATTGGTTTCCTCTCGCTGACGGTTCAAACCAACATCAACACCATAAAAAATCGATTCTAATTTTTCTCTCATTGAATTCCTAGCCTCTTTGTCAACCTCTGATGAAGCTCGCAACTCTGAATGTGAAGCAAATGCCCATGTTGGGCAAGATACTAAAGGTCGTGGAGGCCTCTACAATGTCACATTTTGATATGCTTCTTTTCGATCATATGTATGTCATTTACCAACCGCATGATAATCAGATGGTAAACTAATATAATCAGGGTGCATGTCCATAAAAAACTCTGCATAAACGTGTCTAGCAAAATAATGTGGAACCTCATCGTTCGACGACAATTTTTCATATGTTGCAAAAAAATTGTTATACAGATGTTCTATTATGTTAGAGTGCTTAAAATATTACACCTTCAACATCTTTCGCTTTGGCCTATCTTTGAAATTGAACATCGAAATTGAGTTTTCTTTTGAAACTTTATTTTTTAATGTGTCTCGTTTATCAGGGCCCATCACCTCTGACTTTCATCGCTTCATCAAATCAATAAAATTGTTAGTGGTTGGCCCCATATTTTTATATGCATACATAAATTTTTGCAATGAATGAAAAACAATCTACAAGTTTTGTTTACTTTCCTGGGGGAGATCCAAGATCCTTAAATCATTTTTCAACCTACTTTTAATACCTGAGCATCACTCAAGGGTCATTATTTCAGTAATCCATTCCCAAAGAATCTCATCACCAACCTCTGAAGGATAGGTGGGCGTAGACGTGTAATCATTTTGTTTCTTGATAACATCACCTCCTAAATCCAACTTCACCCTCTTCACCAACATTAGAATCTTTGTGACACCTACTATCTCTTTCATTGTCTCCCCTCGCACTAAAATCATTGTCTACACACATTTGAAAGTAATTACAGCATTTAACCTCACAAAAATACAACAAAAATAAACAAAATCAAAGAAAATTACCAAAAATATTTTATTGTCCTGATGTATTCCCTACATTCTCAGGTGTAGGAGTATCAATGTGCAACCTATCTAATAAGGCTACATTTATAGCACTTTCTTTATCACATTCTCGAGTTGATCTATTTACAGACTCGTTTGATAATCTCCTCTGACGAGATTGTCACCGACCACTCAGAGTCTCAGTCGAAGAAGGGGTTCCTCTTCTTCCTTATTGGAATAGCCTAAAGCATTTGCAATGAATGTTTGGAGACTCATGTCTCAAAATCTCACCTCAATATCTATCATTTTTAAATTCATGAATATGAAAGTTCATAAGTTTTAGAAATATTAAATAGAAATACTAAATTTATAACACAAGCATTTAAGAACATATATTGAAAAAACTAGAACTATATTTTTTTACAATCATTGACAAAAACAATCACTGACAAAACATTCACTTAAAACTAAAACAAGAAATAATATCACATGATACATGTTGCTACTATCCTCTTATATATATGCTCATAAAAATATTCAAGGGATCATTGATCAAACCCTCGAGGCAGATCTCATCATGACACATGGAATAAATTGCCAAGGAGAACTTTTAGGGTAAAATATCAATAGACTAACTAGAAACATACACGTGGCACCAACAATAGAAGAGAATGGAAAAATACTCAAGCTGGCATTAGCAAGGAGATAAAGAGGACGACACCAACAAAAAAATGAGGAAGGCGACACCAGCAAGTAGAACCAAAATACCCAAACAATAACCAAGAAGAGATCTCCAGCAAGATGGAAAACACCAAGAAGAGGGGTCATAGTTGTTGAGATTTGAGTACCCTGGAAAGTGGTCCCCGTATGCTTATGAGTCTCTAAGCACAAAGGGGGGAGACTATTACCCTTGTACTTTACTTTATGATTCTAATTTCACTTTGACTTAGGAGATTTAAGTCAAAAGTGAAATATGTCACTTAAGCATTAAAGTAACAATTAATTCATAATGTGGGTGAATTAATAGACATAAAGAAACTAAGGAAAGTAGGTTTCCTTAGTGATATTTTTGGATGATATCTCACCCATTGATTAGACTTGGCTAGATTGGATCTAGGCCATTGATCTATTAGGGCTTGGTCAAAGGAGGTTGAAGTGAGGGTATGATGCATTTTGAGATTCATTCTTCACTTATGAGTTTTGGAGAAGAGTAGGGGCGCATTTCTCAAAGAGAGGAGGGAACACTTGTATGAGAGCTTGAGGAGGAAGCTCTTGTTGGGTTGAGCTTGCATGGAGAGGTTATCCATGGAGGTTTAGTCATCATTCCTTGGAAGGCGCATGCTACATAGAGAGAGGCACATTTTCTAGAGGAGGAGAGGCGCATCTAGAGGAGGAGAGCGCTCTTTGTTGTTGGTTCCATCCATTTGAGGAGAGTATTTCTTGATGAGAGATGGAGGGCCAGGGAGGATTTCCCTTTGATTTGAGTTATTGCTTGAGTGGGGGGTGAATTTGAGAGGAGGAGGATTCATTCATTGTTTTTTTCACTTGAGGAGAAGTAGGAAGAGAAAGAGGATGAGGTCAGAAGCATTGGGAGAGGCTAGCTAGGTCGCATGTTTCCATGGAGAGATTCATCTAGCTTGGAGCCTCAGTTATTTAGTGGGGATATTTCAGTTCTGAGGAGGGCACACTTGAGAAGGAGGGAGAATCATCAGTGGGGAGCACTTACACCTGTCATATTGCAATGAGGTATGTTTCAGAGGGAGGCTACTCATCAGTGCTTGATTACTATGGAGGGGTTTCTAGATCAGAGATTTCAGTTGGCATCTGCAGCAGTTTTGGTGGATTTGGTAGCATTTATGAGGGACGCACCATGCTAGGGAGCTATTTCTTGGTTTGAACTTGTACTTTAGCTTGAGACAAGATACTATTGTAATAGTTTCATATATATTTTGTACGTGTTGTATTCTACCATCTATTTCCTCATTATATAGACATATATACCAAACTGGTTTTCCCGTGGGGGGTTTTATCTAGGGTCATGTTGACCAAAAATACCTGTGTCAAATTTATGCATGCTTAGAAGTATAGATAATCATTTTAAATTTAAAATATCTAGAGGTATTTTTATGTGTTTTAATTTATTATGCATGTGTTAACATTGAGTAAAGAAAACACTTGCAAGGGCACCTTAAAAGAGCACTTAACCATCAAAACATTGAGAAGAAAGTTGAGTGATTGTTTGTTGTCCTAAAATAGAAAGATAATACAGACACATAGTTGAAACTTAGAACCATACTAAGTTCAAGGACAACCCTTAGATGTCAGCCTCATAGGACCTCAGAAAATCTACATGGTATCAGAGCTAAAGGTGGCTTAGACTTGTTGATTTTGGAGCACTTTTGTGGACAGTTTGCTGAGATTTTATATCATATTTATTGGCTGTTTTGGACAACAAGTTCTTATTCCAAAACAATGGTTAAACTTCATATCTGAAGGTACCTCTCATTCAGTGCCATTTGGACAAATCAAGGTAGATTTTGGACAGCTAGTTGACAGTGTTTGTGGACAATTGTGGGCACATTTGTTGGGCTGAATTTACTTGTGGATAGCCTCTTTTCACAACTTTGTGGACAGGGATGAGGTTGTACTGTACGACCTCTTTTCACACCTATTGACTAGGAGTGAGGTCAGGGTTTCAGTTTCCTCTTTTCACACATGTGTTGATAGGAGTGAGGCAGCATTCCTTTGCATTTGGAGCATCAGAGTGAGTGCAGTTTGGATGACATTTCAGTATCTCAGATGCATGTGGAGGACAAGCTAGCCAGGGCTAGAAATTGGTCACCTTGGAAGACGAGGATGGTCTTTTTCTTAGAGGACCTCAAGCTATGCGACATAGTCGAGGCAGTTGTTCAATTCATTCCTGTCACTACTCTCGTCTTGGTGGCAGAGTTCAGGAAAAGAAAAAACAAGGAAAAGAGGATCATTTGTGATGTTGTGAGAGATCACATTATTCCCCATTTGATGGGGAAGACTCATGAATACGAGATGTGGGAATCTCTATGCAAGTTGTATGAGAGATCTAATGAGAACCAAAATTTGGTTCTTCATGATTGATTGAGGATCATTCGCATGCTCGAGGATGAGTTGGTTACTTCATTCCTTGGTAGATACACCCAGATCAGAGACGATCTTGGATCCGTCGGAGAGGTGGTGAACCCTAACTCTTTGGTGAGGACAGCTATGAATAGCTTCACCAAACCTTGGGGTCCATTCATATGTGGCATTTTTGCCAGGGAGGTTATGCCTACATGGGAGAGGATGTGGGATTACTTCGTCTAGGAGGAGATTAGGCTCGTAGTCGAGGATTCTGGACAATAGCAGCAACAGTCAGTTTCAGGTGTTGAGGACCTTTCTCTTTGGACAAAGGGAAATAAGAAGATCGGTTGTGGAGGTCGACAGGGTCACAAGTTTGGGGCCCCACCACATGGAGGAAAGAGAAGCAGCAAAAATGAGTAGAAGAGAGACATGAGCACAGTGATATTCTTTTCTTGTGGAAAGATGGGTCACTATGCAGGACAGTGTCCCAAGAAGAAGAAGAAGAAGAAGAAGAAGAAGGATGTATCAGCAGTGACAGCAGAGGAGATAGAGTTTAGTGATCAGTTTGTGAATATAGACATCTATTTCCCCATTATATAGACATATATCCCAAACTGGTTTTCCCCAAGGGGGGTTTATCCAAGTTCATGTTGACCAAAAATACCTGTGTCAAATTTATGCATGCTTAGAAGTGTAGATCAGCATTTCAAAGTTAAAATATATAGAGGTAGTGTTATGTGTTTTAATTTATTATGCATGTGTTAACATTGAGTAAAGAAAACACTTGCAAGGGCACCTTAAAAGAGAACTTAACCATCAAAACATTGATCAAAAAGTTGGGTGATTGTTTGATGTCCTAAAACAGCAAGAGGGGACAGCCACATAGTTGAAACTTAGAGCCATACTAAAGTCAAGGAAAGACCTTAGATGGCAGCCTCATAGGACCTCATAAAATCTACAGTAGCCACACAATTAAATAATTAAATAAGTCAAGAGAAGGTCAATTCCAAGTGTAGATGCAAGGTCAATTCCAAGTTTGTGTGGACATGGTGATTCAATCATACTACATATCAAATCTTTCATGAAATTCAGTTTAGGAATTGGCATCATTCATGAAGAGGTTATGATGAAAAAATTTTCATTAAGTCTTAAAAAGATTTCAAGAATGTGGTTTGAACGTCTTGGTCAAGGAGAAATATCAAATTTTGTAGGATTTTTTTAGGCATGTTGCAAACAATGGAGCCCTATTTGCTATGAGAAGTGGATGCCCATTGTGGAAAGAATCAAGGAAATGTATGATGCAAAAAAAAAAAATTAAGAAGATACTCAATATCCTCTTGTTAATGATGAAACCATCATAGGAATAATACATTCCATATTTAAAGATAGATCATTTGTGGACCTTAACCTCCAACATTGATGCAAATAGGGAAACATGTGGATATCCCTTGAGCACTCCTATCCCTACAACATAATCGATCTCTACCAAAAACCCGGTATGTGTCTAGGTTTCATAGAGAATACAAATGAAGACGATTTTCATGACTAATATAATGTAGGTTTGGAAGTATCTAGTGGCATAGATCCTACTATATTGCATGATTTAGAAAACAAATTCAAGTCATTCTTAGTCTAGAAAATGAAGAACTTGTGTATTATAATGAGCATCCATTCACAATTGTAATACTCCACCTACAATACTTGACATATGAAGATATTATTGTTTCCCCTGAAGAATAGCCATATGGTAGATATGATGAAGTCCTAAACACAAATGATCATCTTTCTAGTATGAAATTTGAACTGTCTCATGAGGTCGAAGAAGGATGTTTTAATCATTATAGTGTGTGACATTCATAATGACATATCTAGCATCTCATATTTTCCTATTGAATACAAAAAAAAAACGTGATAGAGATCTCAAACTAAATTTTTATGGCCCTCATGTGTCCTAGGTTGGTAATGACTATGATGAAGGTAAGGATCAGGTTGATTTTATGGTCGATCTACTTTAGGAGATATCATTCCCCTTTTCCCTCGATAATGATCTTGAAGACAAATTTATTTGTCATTGTGTTGAGGAATGTGGGTATTCATGTTGTATAAGTGAACAAGGTGACATTCTCACCTATACCCTCAATTCCAAGATTGAAGAAAATAGTGACCTAAACAATGGGTATCTACAAAAGGATACAAAATAGGATTCTACCAATTTTACAACTCAATTGGAAAAATTACTACAATATTATAATCTTGATGACTTAAATATCAATCAACCCCAGATGAAAACAATAATCATGGTCTCTCTTTTGTCCTTGGGACTAAGGCTTGAGAATTTTAACAATTTTATGAAAACAAAGAAGTATGTTTTTTCATCCTTAATGTCGCAAACAATGGAACCATCAACTTGTAATTGGAATAGAGAAAACAAATATCCTTATTGTGCATTTTGAAAACCCTCCTATTTATAATTCTTATGATCTACTGGACAATGCAAAATACAGGGCTGATCTGGTTATAGGTTTTCTCTCTGGATCGAATCAAACACAAAAACAAAGGTTCTTCCCTCCCATGATTGGTAGTCATTTTGACTTTAAAATGGACATCTAAGTTGGTAAATCAAGTGAGATGAATGGTGCAATAACGATTTATTTTCCAAATTAATCAAACCTACAACCTTGGGAAAATCACAACCCCATAAGAGTGCTCACATGAATGTTCACCGAAGTCTGAGCATAAGGGTGGCTGAAAATTTTCTTCACAAAATAACTCAAATGAATATGTATCATACCTCCTAGGATATGAATATAATTTTCCATGAGAATGGTGTAATGAATCATTCCTAGGTGGTTGAAACAAATATGTGAACATGTTTCTTGTTTCCAAAAATCAAATCATTAATGTACATATATGACTGCTTAAGAGGAAACAATTCTACATTCTTGACTCTAAGGTCATCATCAATATCATAAATGGGATTCCCGTCAAAATTAAAATAATGTATATCTCATTTATGCCTTACAATATGTAGAAAATAATCAACATTTGCAATCTCATGGTCATCGTGTTCTCCATCAAATGAAAATTTTACCAAATCCAAGGGTTTCTCTAAAAACTCCTCACTTTCCAAATCATCAAAGAATGCATCATAGGAATCAAAGACTTGGAAAGGAGAACAACTTACCATACCCTTGTCTTCGAGAAGAATTATGGTTTATTTTATCAAGTCATCATCATGGCCTTGATATTAAACATGATGTGCTTCGACCAAGTCTTCTTCTTCTTCAAAGGTTTGGTAACTTTATTCACGAATATCTTCTTAAGGTTCTTGTTCTTCAATGAGGTCTTCATCATATTCAATAGGTTTTAAAGAGAATCCTTCTTCTTGAAGTGGTGTTGCAAGATCATGAAGAGTGTCTTCATACCCCTAAAATATTGGGGTCCAATGCTTAAGAAATTTCTCAATGAAATAAACAATAGAATGTGTACTCTTTGGAATGCAAGAATGCTTGACCTTGTCCTTTTGTTTTGCTTCCAAATACAATAAAAATAATCTTACTATCACATCTTCATGTATCAAATTTATTTTTGAGGTATATTTCAAGAATTTAATAACATGAGTAATATTCAAGGACAATGCACCATCAAATTTTGGACAATCATCCCACCAATATGGAGAAAAGTGATTTGGGTATCTAGGAACATTCTTAATATTAAGAGAATGAAAAATTTCATGAAGTTCCCATCGTGCAATAATTATTTCATTTGAGAATATGCAACTTTATACAAAATCTTAAAATAGGATGTCACCTTTTTACAAAATCCTATGAGTGGAATCACCAAGGTGAATGTTCAATGCCTTTACAACAATGCTTTCTTCACCTTACAAGCACACTAGGTTAGGCTTTGATGCATGCTCATCAATGAATGGTTGAAGCATAGACTTCAAATTTCCAAGGAGAATAATTTAATTCTCCTCGGTGTCAAACACATTTATGGCTGAAAATTGGATAATAATTGATGCAAACTCTAATCTAAACCTAGAATAGTAAATAAGTAGGTTAATTTAGGGTTTAAAACTTACTACAATGGACAAAGACTAGTTTCGTTCAATCCTCTTCGGCCTATGGAGTCAAAACTATGAACTTTCTTAGAGATAAATGTGAAATAAGAACCAAAGGATAAAACCCTAGATTAGTCCATTGCAAACCCTAGGTATCTATCCTTTAGAGAATCAATTAGGGTAGTCCACTACAAACCCTAAGGAGTCATCTTCTATCTTATAGAAAAAATTAGTAGTTGAAGATCGAGATGGATCTTGGATAAAACCATGGGGTAGTCCACTACAAACCCTAGAGAACTATCCATAGGAAAATAACTAGGGTGGTCTACTACAAACCCCAGAAAAATTCCCTATGTCATTTAATAAGATTTAAACAAATGATATCAAGGGAAGGTAGTCCACTACAAACCTTCATAGAGTTTCAAGATAAAATTTATTTAAGAGAAATACAAGGTAACATGCACTATCACCACTTTGATAAAAACATTTACACTTAATACATCCAATAAATAAACAAATAAA
>JZKD02S0050844.1:234303-246092 GCA_000966675.3 Picea glauca
GGACAAGAACATAAAGTTTTCAAACTTGTGAAGGATTTATATGGTTTGAAACAAGCTCCTCGAGCTTGGTATGCAAAAATGGATGAGTACCTACGAAAGGTGGGTTTTCAACGAAATGAATCAGATGATACATTGTATTTTCGAATACAAGATAAGCACATGGTGATACTTGTACTCTATGTTGATGACATAGAGTACACTTTTTCCTTATTAATAAAATTACGTGTCTGAGGACACTTTGTTAACACCAACTGGCTAGTCGAGGTGGATTGATTGGGTGATTAATCAATCGATGGGTCAAGTCAAGTCGAAGGTCGAAGTGATCGACCAGAAAGTTGAAGTTTGAAGTGGTTGGCTGAAAGATCGAAAGTTCAACCAACATGAGGTTGACAGGAGGTCGAGTGGCATCTGACTCGAGACTAAATGGAGGTCGACTGGGTAGTCGACTGGTATCTAATTGGTAGTCGATTGTAATAGAATCTTGAGATTTACAGGATTGCAATCAATCATATACATGGATTTGTAACCAATTATGGGTGCCATGATTTAGGGTTTTGCATGGAGTAAAGCCTATATATATGATGTGTTTTAATTGTAATGAGTTGATTTTGCTAATCTTTAGAAGAATCGTGAAGGTCATGTAGATGTAAGTCAAATTGGCTACAGGGTTGTTCTTATGTAAAGTAAGAGAGTAGGATGATGATTGTGTCTTAGGTGTAGACCAAGGTTAGTCATGTAACTCTTTATTCTATGAATGAATAAGACAACAAGGGAGCAGGATATGCTCATAGAATGTTGGTTTTATCGATTAAGGGTTTCTAGGGTAAAATCTTTATGTATTGTGTGGGTTTTTCATTCGGTTTTTTCTTAAATTTGTCTTCTCTTTCCTGGTTGGTTTAGTGTGAGTGTTGTTTTACTCTACATTTGGTATCATAGCTCATTTTATTGCTATATACATTTGTGTCTGATAAGGTTAAGAAGATATTGTATATAAGCTAAAACTAGGTCTTGTGGGAATTGTAACTCAATGATATTTAACTTGTGCTTGAAAGAATGACAAGCACTTTCATGGATAAAGATCGAAACATTTAATGGCCAAAAGTTTTAGCTTTGGAAGATTTATATGGAATATCTCCTTAAAGATTGAGAACAGTGGATAGTTGTGAGTCTCAGAGCAATTCTGATAAGTATGTCAAAGGAAGAATGGGAGAAACTCGAGAGGAGGGAAAGGAGTACAAATCGACTTTGTCTTGTAGAATCGGTATTGTTGAATGTCTTAAGTGAAGACTCTACAAAGAAACTATGGGACAAGTTGGGAAGCTTGTATCAATTGAAATACCTGGTAAACAAGTTGTTTCTTCGAAAGAAATTGTATCTTCTAAGTATGTGTGATGGGAGTTCAGTAACGGACCACTTGAATGTATTCAATACTGTAATAAGTTAGTTATTGTTTATGGATATTAAAATCATTAAGGAGGAGAAATGTATTATTCTAATGTGTTATTTTTCGGACTCTTGGGATAGCTTATTCATGGCTATAGAGAGTAATTTGACCACATTAACACTTGAAGACATGGTTGCACCTCTGTTGTTAGATGAAATGAGTGAGTTAGAAGAACATGGAAGGATAGACCAAGGATGCCTTGATGGTGAGAGGTCGACCGGTTTACATAGATAAAGTAAAATTCTCCAATAGAAGGTCTAAGTCGAAGGGTAGATATAAATCTCTAGTTTAGTTGATGATAAGATGTTGGAAATGCAGTAAAGTTGGGAATTACAAGAGAGAACATAAGTCGAAAGTGACTAATATCAGTCTGGGATCCGACGAGAAGTAGTCAACTAAGAGAAAGACAACTCTAGATAAAGGAGGATATGTGTATCTAGTGTTGACCAGTACATAGTTAGATCATGTTGTTTGTTTGATCAACTCAGGTGCATCCTTTCATATGAAATCCCATAGAGAGTGGTTTTGTGAATATGAGAGATGTGAAGAAGGAGACGTATTCTTGGGGAATGACTTGACAACCAAAATTATTGGAAAAGGAAGAGTATGACTAATGTTTTGGGATGGGAGGAGTAGAACTCTTCCAAGTGTGCTACATATTCCAAGTTTGGAAATAAATTTGATATTTTTTATCAAAATGAGTGATACAGGTGTGAAAACTTTATTTCATAAGGATATGTGAAAAATGGTTAGGGGAGTGATGGTCTTAATGAAAGGAGTTTGGATTGAAAAAATATACAAGTTGCTAGGGAATGTCGACTCAACTGGATGCAACAACATTGTTGTTCTTGAAGTCAACTCGACTCTACTGAGATCGAGTTGAGTCAATACAAACCGACTCAATTGTTCTTTGTCAAGTCGACCCAACCATGTTATGGCACTAAAGGATGGGACATAATGGTGAAAAGGGACTTATAGATATGCACAACAAAGGTATGTTTGAAGGTTTTATTTATTTTAATTTAGAAATCAATTTTTGTGAACATTGCCTATATGGAAAACAAAATCAGGTTAGATTCCCATCTAAAGCTACAAGGGGAAAAGGGATTCTGGAATTGATACATAGTAACATGTTTGGGATTGTACTGACCCCTTCACTTGGTGGATCTTTGTATTATGTTTCCTTCATAGATTATTTTTCCAAGAAGACATGGCTATATTTCCTAAGGAAGAAATAATAGATTTTATAGAAGTTCAAAGAGTTTAAATATCTTGTGGAAAACCAGACAGATAAGAAGATCAATGTGTTGAGAACTCATGATGGAGGTTATTTTAGTGGAGAGTAGTTTGAGCAATTTTGCAAGTAGTGTGGCATAGCATGCCAAAATACCACACCATATTCCCCACAATAAAATGGAGTTGTTAAAAGAATAAACAGTACATTGATGGAAAAGCAAAGGAGTATACTCAATAATGTCGGGATCGCACAAGAATTCTGGGCAGAGGCAATTGACACTACAACATATTTGGTAAATAGGTCTCCTTTAGCAGTGTTAGTTGAGTCAACTCCACATGATGTATGGTTTGGTAAGAAGCCTTTGCTTTCACATCTTATAGTCTTTGGTTGTGACACATGTGTGCATGTTCCCAAGGAACAAGTTGGACAATAAGGCAATCAACTGTACTTTCATTGGCTATACGGATTGAATGAAAGGATATAAACTATGGGATCCATTGTTGAGGAAAATAGTGTATAGTGGAGATGTGATATTCAGGGAAGTCAGAGGAACTTATGGGATTTAAGAGGCTCAAATGAAGAAAGAACCATAGAAGTTGGTGTTTGGGCTGAGGAACAAAGAACATGATTCAGATGAGTCGACTAAATCAGATGAAGAGGTGGAACAATGGACTCTAGTTGTAAGGTATGAATGAGTAAGTTGGAAGGTATAGTTCACCCAATTCCCATTCTTCATTTATGTTATCTCCCACTAACAATGAGTCCAAGTTGTTCAGGGAGGTAGTCCACTTGACAAAAGGTAAACTCTGGAAGGACACCATGGTCGAAGAAATGGAATCCTTGCACAAGAATGAGACATGGGATTTGTTCAAGATACCTAATGGAAGGAAACCCATTGATAGCAAGTGGGTGTTCAAGAAAAAGTTGATTGTAGTAGGTCAAGTTGAGAAATTCAAAATTCGACTGGTAGCAAAACTATATTCCCAAGTCGAGGGAGTCGACTTTGAATTTTTTTCTCTTGTTGCAAAATTAACTTCCAATAGAGTACAAATGTCTCTAGTTGTAGAATTTGACCTTGAAATGGATAAAATGTATGTGAAGACAATATTCCTACATGGGTACTTGGAAGAAGAAATCTACATTAAACAACCTGGAGGATTTGTAGTAAAAGGAAAGAAATATATGGTATGCAAATAGAAAAGATCCCTTTATGGTCTAAAGCAATCTCCAAGGATGTGGTATCAAAATTTTGACACATACATCCTTATTTTTTGATTTGTGATAAGCAAGGATTATCAATGTGTATATTCTAAGGAAGAAGGCAGATGTTTCATATATGTATATCTATATGTCGATGACATGTTGTTGGTTGAAACCAACATGGATGTTATAAAGGAGGTGAAGATGAAAATGTCCTCCAAGTTGGACATGAAGGATCTCGGTGCAATGAACTTCATTCTAGGAATGGAGATCAAGAGAGACCAGACAATCATAAATCTTTGGTTAAATCGGAGAAAGTACATTGAAACAGTCTTGAAGCGTTTCAATATGCATAGTCAAGGTACCAATTTTTTCGAGAGAAAAACTAATTGTTGAACAGTGTCCAAAGACACAAGAAGAAATAGAGGACATGGAACATGCTCCCTATGATGCTTTCATTGGTATTTTGATGTATGTGATGGTCTACTAATCCATAATTGGATCTCGGGACCAAAATGGGTTTAGGAAGGCCTAAAAATCAAAGTTCTCGGAATGGCTTCAAAATGGACATGTGTGTAGGCCTCATCGATACAAACCCAACACAACTTGAATAGGCTCAAACGAATGCCGTATGCTCCAGATATTGTGATCTGTTCGATTTTCCAAACATGTAAAAAGTCAACAATCAACAGGTAACAAGTCAATGCTGACGTCAATACGATGTCATGATGACATCATCATTTTGACATGGCAGCGTATGGAGGTGACATGTGGAAGTTGACCATATAGTGACATGGACAGGTTGCAGATTCAGAATGTATAGGTGGACCAATCAAGGAGTGACACATGTCATCACTGTAAGGGCAACACGTGGCACATATGTATGACACGTGGAAAATGTGGAAGGTACAGTGGCATGTGACATGGAAATCACGTGGCTGGAAGAGTTGGATGAATCGAGTGCTAACATGTGTCATTTATGATGGATTATGGTATGGTGCCACATGGCCCATACATGGGCTACCACGTGGCACCCATTCATTGGTTAATGTTGTTGCAAAAGTTTTGGACTCTACAATTTTTTACCATGCTACCTCCCACCGGGAAAACGACTTGGCAAGGTCGGGCTAGCCAGCCCACCCTCACATTGGTTCTTAACACTACACCTCTCCACTAATATTTGAACTTACCTAAGGTTCTAGGTGGAGGAGGTAAGGGTTGGGGTCTATCCCCAACCCCAATTCTCTATGTTTCCACCCGATATGACCTTGTCATTTAAAACCTATGGTGTGTGGGAATGTTGTTAGGGGTATAGCCCTATTTGCTAATGGTTCTGGCGTATACCATGGGACCAATGCGATGTGACTGTTACCTGGCGCGTTTTGTATGAGTTAGCCCTGGTCGGTCGGGCTAGCCCACTGACCAGGGGGCATAACCAGAGGCCATTTGATCGAGGGTCTATCGAATAGGAGGGCACGCAGAGGTCTAGGATCCATCCACAAGGCCTTGTAATGTGACCAGGAGTCAGGAGATCAAGGGGGCAAGCGCACTAAGGACCATCCTGAGGCCACATGGACACCCTCCATATGCCCAAGAGCATGGAGTTTGGGGTTTGTGCCCTTATTTTCCCAAAAGTGGGTTATTTACTTTATAATAAATATTTTTCAATGATTTTTGCAACAGTTTTAGAGAATTTTGGCCAATATTGGGGGATATTGGGCCCTTTTTGGGGCCATATATTGGGGGCAAGTTGGGAGATGGTTACCAACTTTAGGCCTATATATACCAGAGGTTCTTGGAGCCATTAAAGGAGGTTCAAAATAGGTTTATGCTGAAGAATTATTAGGCCAAACCCATTTTTATGCAGGGAAACCATTAAGGAGAGCACCTTTGTGGGCCATTTCTGGGAGCTTCGTTCATCTGATTTCAGTGTGATCAGTTTTKTTGGGTTCTAGAGATCTGGTAGAAMAAGACCAGATCAGTTTGTAATCCTTTTGGCACTCCTATGATGTACTTTTAAATCTTTGAATATAAATAAGAAATCCTCACCCATTGAGAGAAAGGCCTGGAGACGTAGGCRAGATTGACGAACTCCGCTATCAACTTCTCTTGYTATGGTTTGTTGTTCTTCATGCTTATGTTCATATCTRTATATTTCTTAATGGTTTCTATGTTTCTTCTTTCATTCTTCCTCATTYATTCAGTTTCCTAAATGGTAATTTAACACATACATAGTAACTCAACCATTGTCATTTAAAATATCTTTTCGGATCAAGTGGTATCAGAGCTAGTTGACGTTTGGATCTTGATTTTKCATGATTAMAAGGGAAAAGCTACATCATGGTGAAGGAGATCTTGTTGAAAAGAATCCATTGATTGGATTGAGAAAGAGAACTTCTTAAAGAGAGAATATGGCATCGGAAGAGARACTTTATCATGATGAGATAGAGTTTTGAAAAACTTTATTYGCCATGTYGGAGATGATGAACGTTTTGTATGAGGATTACTTGGAACGAAAGAGACCGAATCTGGGTGAATATTCAAATGGAAAAAGTGAAGAAGGAGAGGATCCTACTCAAATTCCTCCTCCACCTCCTTCTTGACTTCCTTCTTGTCCTTCTTCTTCAAGTTCAAGTTCTAAATCCACTGCAAAAAAACATGTCCATTAACATAAACAAGAAATTCCTTTATTAAAAATTGATGTGAAATTTGAATTACCTATGTATGATGGTGAAGGAAATGCAGAGAGACTTGATAATTGGGTTAGATAGATGGAGTTTTATTGCAGTGTGAAAAAAATCAAGGATGAGGCAATTTAGATCAAGTTGGCATCGCTTAGACTTGCAGGCACATCACTCATCTGGTGGCAAAGAAATTTGCAAAATGGAATGCAACAAGTGGGTAATGTATTTCCAACATGGCAAGTTTTTATTTTTGCACTTAGAAAGAAATTCTATCCTTCGGGTTATAAAGAGAAATCTTTAATTGAATGGCAAGCTCTTAAACTAAGAAAGGGACAAACAGTCCAAGACTACACAGATGGCTTTCATAAAATGGCATTGATGTTTGATATTCCTTTACATACCCAAGAAACTCTTATGAAGTATATAGGAGGTTTGCCTGCACATATTTGAAACATTGTATTCATGTTTGGACCTACTAATATTGATGAGGTTTATGTTCAAGCGACATACATTGAATCAGGAAAAATAGGAGTTGGTGTATTAGGGGAATCTTCTTCAAGGAAAGATGACAAAAAGAATGTGGAATGGTCTTAGGCAGTCCTTATTTATATAATCGCAAAGCAATATTCTACAGGGAAAAGAATCAATATCACTTAATCAAAGAAGTTCAAGAATATGTGGTACATGCTCATCAATTAAAAGAAAATAAATCTCTTAAAACAATGGAACAATTAAGAAAGGCATCTCATGCAATAAACACACCTATAATTGTTTCAAATCAAGTAATTGATCTTAAGCAAGAATGGGAGATGAGTGTAGAATGGAAAATCAATCACACTTTGCTTCAAGATAAGATAATGTCGTGAAAGTATTACAAACATATTATCTCATTCACAGTCATATTTTTTATGCTATCATTAGTAATGTTGTCAACATGGATGATAGTGGCTTCAGTAAGATGTGACAGGGTACAAGTGGATAACAATATGTTGTCAGTTATCATGATTGTTTTACAATTGATCTTGATGAGATAGGTGCATAGGACAAAGTTTAAAGACAGAGAACAAGTCAGGTGGCCTATCTCAAGATTGATGATTGTTCAGTGACCTTTTGGGTACCAAAAGGTATTTAGTGGGGAGGTGTGATCCAAAATTGGATCTCAGGACCAAAATGGGTCCAAGAAGGCCTAAAACTAAAATTTCTCATAATGGATTCAAAACGGACATGTGCGTAGGCTTCGTCGATACGAACCTAATACAAATCGAACGGGCTCAAATGAATGGTGTATGCTCCAAATATAGCGATCTATTCATTTTTCCAAACATGCAAAAAGTCAATAGTCAACAGGAAAAACATCAATGCTAACGTCATGCCGATGTGGAAATGTTTGGAGGTGACATGTGGCAGCTGAACATATAGTGACATGGATAGGTTGTTGATTGGATAGATACAGGTGGACCAATCAGGGAGTGACACATTTCATCATTGCAAGGGTGACATGTGGCATGCCTGTACGACACGTGGCAAATGTGGCAAGTACAGTGGCATGTGACATGGAAGATGCATGGCTAGTAGAGGTGGAGGAATCAAGTTCTGACACTTGGTAGTTCTGATGGTGTATGGTATGGTGCCACATGGCCCATACATGGGCTGCCATGTGGCACCCATTCATTGGTTAATGTTTTTGCAAAAGTTTTGGACTCTACGAGTTTTGACCGCATGACCTCCCACTGGGAAAATGACTTGGCAGGGCCAAGCTAGCCAGCATGCCCTCGCATTGGTTCTTAACACTATACCTCTCCACTAATATTTGAACTTACCTAAGGTTCTGGGTGGAGGAGGTAAGGGTTGGGGTCTATCCCCAACCCTGACTCTCTATGTGTCCACCTGATATGACCTTGTTGTTTAAACCCTGTGGCGTGCGGGAATGTTGTTAGGGGTATAGCCCCATTTTCTAATGGTTACGACATATACCATAGGACCAGTGCGATGTAACTCTTACATGGTGTGTTTTGTATGGGTTATCCCCGGTCGGTCGAGCTAGCTCGCCGACTGGGGGATGTAACCAGAGGCTATTTGATCGAGGTTCTATCGAACAGGAGGGTGTGCAAAGGTCTAGGATGCAACCACATGGCCCTGTAATGTGACCAAGAGCCAGGAGATCAAGGGGGAAAGCACGCTAAGGACTAGACCGAGGCCACATGGCCACCCTCCATATGCCTAGGAGCGTGGTGTTTGGGGGTTGCGCCCTTATTTTCCCAAAAGTGGGTTATTTACTTTATAATAAAGATTTTCCAATGATTTTTTCAGCAGTTTTAGATCTTTTTGGCCAATATTGGGGGATATTGGGCTCTTTTTTAGACCAGATATTGGGGGGAAGTTGGGAGATGGTTACCAAATTCAGGCCTATATATACTAGAGGTTCTTAGAGCCATGAAAGGAGGTTTATAATAGGTTTCTGCTGAAGAATTATTGAGCCAAAGCCATTTTTATGCAGGGAGGCCATTGAGGAGAGCACCTTTGCAGGTCATTTATGGGATCTTCAGTCATCCAATTTCAATGCCATCAGTTTTGTTGGGTTCTAGAAATCTGGTAGAACAAGACCAGATTAGTTTGTAATCCTTTTGGCACTATTGTGATGTACTTTTAAATCTTTGAACATAAATAAGAAATCCTCACCCATTGAGACAAAGGCCCAGAGACGTAGGCGAGATTGTCGAACTCTGTTATCAACTTCTCTTATTATGGTTTGTTGTTATTAATGCTTATGTTTAGATATGTATATTTCTTAATGGTTGTTATGTTTATTCTTTCATTCTTCCTCATTCATTCAGTTTCCTAAATGGTAATTTAACACATGCATAATAACTCAACCATTGTTGTTTAAAATATCTTTTTGGATCATCTACACTCAACTAGATATTTATCATGTAGTGGGAGTATTGATAAGATACATGTCGACATCTGGGAAAGAGAACTGGATTTTTCTCAAGAGAGTGTTCAGGTACTTACGTTGCACAACAAAATATGTGATTTTCTATCAAGGGAAACTTAAAACTAATAGAGAATTAAACATACATGGCTTTGTTGACACCGACTAGGCTGGAGATCTAGATCGACGAAGGTCGACCAGTGGATATGTGTTTAAGGTGTTTAGTGGAGCAATCATTTGGATGAGTAAGAAATATGCATTCATATCCTTGTTGACAATAGAAGTTGAATACATGGTAGCCACTCATGGAAGAAAATAAGTCGTATGGTTGCATCAATTGTGTTCATGGATTGGGTTTGAGTAGAGAGCTATGAAGATAAATTGCTAAAGTAAAAGTTAAATATTTATGGAAAATAACCCAACTTACCATTCCAAGGCGAAGAATATTTATGTACAATACCATTTCGTGAGAGACATGGTGCAAAGCAAGAAGGTTCTACTAGAGAAAGTAGACATGTTGGAAAACATAGCAGACTCTTTGACCAATTTTGTGAGTGTTGTGAAGTTCTCTTGGTGTGGAGAGACAATGGGAAATGTTTCCTTGGGTCAATGAATAGAAGTTTAGGTTCTCTTGTATCAGCAAAGAAGAAAACAATTGGGAGAATGTTGGGTTGTTATATTTTTTGCAATGGAAAGAACAATCAATCGACTGTCTAGTCGAGGTGAATTTACTTGGTGATGAATCGAATGGCGAGGCAACTCATGTCGATGGTTAAGTCAAAGGTCGAAGTGATCGGCTGGAAAGTTGAAGGTCAAAGTGGTTGACTGAAAGATCAAAATTTCAATTGATAGGAGGTCGAGTGGAAATCAAATGGAGACTAACTAGAGGTCGACTGGGTAGTCGACTAGTATCTGACTGGTAGTCGACTGTAACAACATCCCAAGATTTGTGGGATTGCAACCAATCTTATGTGTGGATATGCAATATTTTTTGGGTGCCATGATTTAGGTATTTTCATGTAGTAAAGTCTATAAATATGGTTTGTTGTAATTATAATGAGTTGATGTTAGTAATATTTAGAAGAATAGTGAAGGTCATGTAGATGTAAGTCGAATTGGTTGCAGGGTTGTTCTTGAGTAAAGCAAGAGAGTAGGATGAAAATTATGTCTTAGGTGTAGACCAAGGTTAATCTTGTAACTCTTTATTCTATGAATGAATAAGACAACAAGAGATCAAGAGACACTCAAGAATTGTTGGTTTTCCGAGTTAAGGGTTTTCGGGGTAAAATATATGTGTATTGTGTATGTTTATCATTTATTTTCTACTTAAATTTATCTTCTCTTTACTAATTGGTTTAGTGTGAATGTTTTTTAACTCTACATAATATATATTTATTATTACATTTTCAAATACTAGTCTTACAAATACCATCATAAATAATCTCCAAATACATAATCCTACAAAAGAATATGATTTTTTCTTAACTTGAACAAAATTAATAAATCAATTAGAGGAAAAAATGAATAAGAAAACGCATGGTAAGTTTACACATTCATGTTTCCTAAATATGATTCAATTAAGAATCCATGAGATAGGAATCAATTCATAGAGGATAAACTCTAGTTCAATATAGAGTTTCATGCCACCATGCTTTCTACAATTTAATTCATCCACCATGATTATAACTTACATGTTATTTGAGTGTGACTTCCACATCTCCCCATTCGGTTATTGGAGGAGAATGTTATGGAAGGTACTAGAAACTCCCTTAGAAAGTATATCAATTTGGGATTCCATTGTGTTAACGATTAAAATTGTCAACGAAGTTTTGCCCACAAAGTGTTGCTAAACCCTATTATTATAAAAAACTAAATAATACTAGTAGGTGGGACCCCCTTGAACTTTTGAAGATCAGATATGTTCACTTTTGATGTTGTGATGATATGCGACATGAATTACATGGTTGATGAGATACTATTGTTATTCGTTAGGATTTGAGCTTATGAGGTGTTGATTCCTGATGTTACTGTAACCTATGCTATTATGTTCTTATCGCACCTACACAACAAGCATGTTAGTGAAATTACATGCAGGACAGTTTTGAGAGAAGCGAAAAATACTATAACAAATGGGATCTAATTTGGAAATTTTACTAAACTACATGCAAACAATTGGAAATAAATAAATAAATTGCAAGGGGGAAGAGTTTAAAGCTATCCTATTCACTATACTACATGCATGAAAGAAAAAACAATTATTGTTAAAGCCTAGCTAACAAGTAAGTGGTTATG
>JZKD02S0050845.1:0-19155 GCA_000966675.3 Picea glauca
TGAGGCTGCTACCTCTGTTTTACAAGCTGCAACTTGTTTGAGAGCACCAACTCTTTGGTTTCTCTAGCACCCACTAGAAGGAAGCACCAACTCCATGAATATTCTAGCACCAACTGGATGGAAGCACCAACTTCCAGTTACACAGGCTCCAACCTGCATAACAGAGAACTCTTGTCCTCCCTAGCACCACCCTACCACCCTTGTTTCTCTGGCTACAACCAGATGGAAGCTACAACTTCCTGTGTTCAAGCTTCCACTTGAACCTCTGAGGACAATAATCCTCCCGAGAACCTCCCAACCACCCTTGAATATTAAATAATGAATACATAGACAACTTATGTAGATAAATCACTTCTTACCATTTTTACTCTGTTCTGTAAATCTGATATTCAACAAATTGTTCTGCAATTCTTCTCTTCCTCAACAGGTCAACTCTGCATCACATTCTTCTGTCATTCTGTTCTTCTTCTTCTTCTCTGTCTGTCATTCTTCTTTGTCTCTCTTTTACATTTCATTCCATTCTGTATCTCTATTGAAATTTCATGCTCAACCTCTTCTCCTTTCACCTTTCTTACTGTTTCATGCTTTTTCCATCCAGAACCACCACCCCAATTCAGTCTCGCTCATTTTCTTTTATACACGCTTCCTTGACGATTCCACTTCCCCTTCCAATAGGTAATACAAGGACATCTGTCTTGGCAACTGAAACGCTAACCGATTTTTCATTATCAGTCTGTTTCTCTTAACGGATTCATAACTGAAGCGTTAATGTGTGAAGAAGAACAACAACCCTCCGATCACTTTCAAACCTTATCCGCACCGTTAGATAATCTTTATAATTCTTTCCTTTTAAACTAGGTTTTATCACTTTCATACGCTAGCCCTCCTGAGCTTATCTACCGGTCAACATGACCGTCACTCCGTGACCACAACCTTACCCTGTCGGGGCTATGGGGTTTGTGATGCCTCCATGCATACACCCGCGTGATTCCTGATCGTCCAAATCCCGATGCTCCTTTCATTTGCTAGCCCTGCTGGCTATAGGCCTTGGCCCATATGACCGTCAACACATGACCTCAGTCAAACCTCTCATCAGGGTTTCAGCATTTTTGATGTCATCATGCACATGCCTACAGAATTTCCGATCCCCAATTCTCCGATGAAGGAAATCAATGGTCCAGATCTCATTCTTACTTTAATGGCTGCGATCAAATCGTGAATTCGCATATCGCGATTTCGAGGTTTTCGTTGTCGAGTGAATTGGACATTTCAAAGTCCCGATCCCCGATACTCTGTTGACTTCACACGTGGTTTGACACATGTTAAATACTGCCATGTGTCACTCTGATTCGTGACTTACATGTGCCTGAAGTGTTGAATCTGCCTGACACCTGTCATTACCTAGTTGTGCCACATGTCCCTAGCTGACGTGGTTTGCTGTCGTGAGTTGGATCGACGGTCTAGATCACATGTTGATCAGACGGTTCAGATTCAATCGAGATTTCTTTCATCACGATTTCAGGGTTTCTGTTGTAATTGTTCATGGGACTCGTGAAACTCCGATTCTCGATTCTCCGATGAAGTCTCCTGTCAAGCTTCTCCCGGTGGCGCTCAATCGCTGCCACGCGTCCTTCCAAATGGACGGTCCCGATTATGTCAGGATATCGAGACTTTCAATGTCCCCGTTCTCACGACCTTGAGAACTCCGATCTCCCGATGGCTTATCTCCGTCACAGCTTCTGCAAATCTGACGACTCAGATCCTCTCTCCGACAAGGACTGTAAAATACGGTCCAGATTCATTTTGGATTCAGTGGTTATGATTGAACCATGATCTTGTTGCAATCTGTCTGATACAAACCCATCAATGACAACAACCATTCGTTGTCTGCAAACTTGCCATCAATGACAACAACCATCAACACGCATTCGCTGCTTGTTCAATATTTTCCAACACAGGGAAACGAGGTTAACAAATACAGTAAGCGACCCTCAAAATACGAACAATTTCCCTATTTACATTGCAGATCAAGATTTTGGAAATTGTATCTTATCTTTTGATGACGGTTTAGATGGTTGCACAGAGGAAAATGATATAGAACATGAAGATTCAGGTTACATTATCGAGGATATGTGTATCACTGGTATTTGGAAAATGTCTTTTGACGGTGCCTCGTCTTGCGAAGGGACTGGTGTAGGAGTGCTTTTAGTGGCTCCTGAAGAAAAGTTCGCTGTTCCTTTTTCTTACAGACTGCAATGGAATATAGACTATACTAACAACGTATGTGAATATGAAGCCTTGGTCTTAGGATTAGAAGCTACCGGGAAGCTAAAAATAAATAACCTAGAGGTATACGGAGATGTAGAGTTAATAGTCAAACAAATAAATCGACAGTACCAAGCCAAGCATCCCAAATTAAGATCATACAGGAATTGTGCTTGGGATCTAATGGAAAACTTGTTCTCGTCTGTAAATGTCCACTTCATCCCACGTGCAGAAAACTTACATGATGATGAATTAGCTAAAGCGGCTTCAACTTTCACTCCTCCTACAACCTTTAAATTGAAGTATGACATATAGATAAGACACATAACATCTATACCAGATAATATCCAGCACTTGCAGGTTTTTGAGGATGATGAACAAATTAAGAAGTTTCTTGAAGTAGTAGGTGAATTTTCCGAAACTCACGTAGATCAAGAAAATCAAAATGACCAGATATGGATCATGCAAGAAGGGGAGGATCCTCAAGCTTTCTGAGACAAAATCGCAAATCATCGTATGTTGGTCCTAAAAAATAACTAGATTCTGAAGGGACTAATCCCTCTAGAAAGACTGTTTGATTAAAACGACATACCTGTAAAATCCACCTTACAACCCCAACCAGAAGAGGTTGAGCATTGTGGCATAGAAACCAAAGAAGAATCCAGGATGGTTAAAATATCTAAACTCCTCCCCCCTGAAATAAAGGACAAGTATAAGGACCTACTCAGACAATTTAAAGACGTTTTCGCATGGACTTACGACGAGTTAAGAACCTACGACACGGTCGTGATTGATCACAAGATACCTTTAAAACCTGGGGCCAAACCATTTAGACAAAATCTCAGGCAGATTAACCCCATTTTATTGCCTGTGGTTGAGAGAGAATTGAAGAAACTTTTGGAGGTGAAAATTATAGTACCTCTGAGATATTCGGACTGGGTGGAAAATCTGGTCCCGGTTAGAAAAAAGAGTGGAGAAATTAGACTGTGCGTGGATTTCAGAAATTTGAATAAGTCCTCTCTTAAAGAAAACTATCCACTTCCTAAAATGGATCATGTCCTAGAAAGGGTAGTTGGGGCGAATAGAATGTCTATGATTGACAGTTTCTCTAGATATAATCAAATTGCCATGAATGAACAAGATAAATAAAAAAACAACTTTTACTACCCCTTGGGGTACGTTCATGTATGATAAAATGCCCTTCGGTTTGATGAATACAGGAGCCACGTTCCAATGTGCTATGGGCATCGCTTTCATCGGAGAGAGGGATAAGTTTGCAGTCATCTATCTCGATGATTTAACAGTTTTCTCCAAATCCGACGAAGAGCATATGGTACATCTTAAATAAGCATTCAAAAAATGTCGTAGGTTTGGTCTATCCTTAAACCCCAAGAAATCACACTTCGCCATGGAAGAGGGTAAATTATTGGGTCATGTTATATATAAAGATGGAATTAAGATTGATCCTAAGAGGGTTGAAGCGATAGACACTATAAACATTCCTAGAAATGTAAAAGAAATTCAATATTTCTTAGGAAAAATATTTTTTTTACGAAGATTTATCCAAAATTTCGCTGAAATTGTAAAATTGACCACAGATATGCTGAAAAAGAACAACAAAGTAAAGTGGACAACAGAGCCCAAAGCATCGTTCGCACACATTAAGAAATTCATAACCGAAGCACCTGTATTGGCAAGTCCCAATTATCTGAAAGACTTTCTTATTTTTTTGTTTTCCTCTAAACACATGATTTTTGCGGTGCTCCTCCAAAAGAACAAAGAGGGTTTCGAACAACCGATCACCTTTTTCAGCAAGAGCCTCAGAGACACAGAACTTAAATATGATATAATAGAAAAACAAGTGTATGCCATGGTAAAAGCACTGAAGGCATTTAAAACATATGTATTACACTCCAAGATCATTGTGTATGTACCAACCAGTTCTGTGAAAGATATTTTGGTACAACCAGACAGTGACGAGAAAAGAGGACGATGGCTGACCAAGATTCAATAATTTGACCTGGAAATCAAACCTACTAAATTGATAAAAGGACGAGGCCTAGCCAAACTTTTGGCTAAATCAAATCTCAGAGCTCTGGATATAAACTACTTACAGGGATATGAGGAAAATATGAACATAAACGAGCTTGATGAACCAACATGTGCAATCAAGATCGAGGAGAAGTTTGTATCATCAGAATGGTACAAAAACATAGTATCTTACCTATTGACTCTAAAATGCCCTAGTGAACTATCACCATCAAAATCCATAACTTTAAAGCTTCATGCGGTTAAGTATTGTATCGCCGAAAAAAAACTATATTGGAAAGACCCGCTCGGTTTCTTGTTAGTCTTCTTATTTGAATCAGAAACAAAAATGGTTATAAGTGAATTTCACAAAGGATTTTGTGGAGGACATCACGCTTGGAGGGCCATAGCTTACAAAATTCTAAGGGTTGGGTATTACTGGCCAAAACTCTTTTCAGACATTAACACCAAGGTCCAAGATTGCAACCCTTGTCAGCTATTTGTAGGTAAACATAAACTCCTGGCGCTACCTTTAGTTCCAGTCAAAACTGAAGCCCCTTTTCAACAATGGGGGATAGATTTTATAGGAGAGATTAATCCACATTCTAGCACCTAACACAAATGGATCTTAACTTCCATAGACTACTTTACCAAGTGGGTGGAAGCTATTCCAACTAAAAGGGCAACTGACTCGGTGGTAATATATTTCTTAGAAGACAATATCTTGTCAAGATTTGGCTGCCCCCGAAAGATAGTCAGGGATAATGCCCAGGATTTCAAATCTATGGCTACGATCAACTTCTGCCAAAAGTATAATATCGTCCTTGGCCATTCTACAACGTACTACCCCCAAGGAAATGGACTTGACGAGTCATATAACAAGTGTCTGATCAATATAATTAAGAAAGTGTTGGATGAAAACAAAAAGTCTCGGCATGTACATTTAAAGTACGCTTTGTAGGCAAATCGCATAGGCACTAAAAATTCCATTTGCATGTCTCCTTTTCAGATGGTATATGGGAAAGATGCAGTGTTACCTATAAATATAGCACTCCCCATGATGAAATTATGGAAATATTAGAAAGAAGAACCAAATTCGTCACCAGAAGGATAAATCAACTAATCGAGGTTCAACAACACAGGGTCGAAGTAGATGAAAAGATGCAGAAGTATCAGGACGACATGAAGGAATTATTTGACCGTAGGGAAAAGGACAGAGATTTCCTCCCAGGTGATTTAGTACTAAGGTGGGATGCAAGGAGGGAAGAAACAACAAAACATGGTAAAGTCATTCACCTCTGGTATGGGCCATTCAGAGTCTCAGCTCTCGAAGGAAAAAATTCTTTCCTACTGGAAAATCTAGATGGTGAAATCCTCAAAGCCCCTGTCAACGGGCATTATCTGAAGCATTATATGACAAAAACAATCGCCAAAAAAATAAAATAATAATGATAAATAAATATAAATAAAAACAAATTTCCCTTAATTTTAGATTTATATATTCATATATAGAATGTTTTACCTATGTATATATATTTTTCATTCTGCTTTGTTATTCTGATTTTTTTTCGTGAATTTTTGACACCTTTCAGATAGCCTCGATAACCTTCTTATTTTCCTTTTACAGGATTCCAACTACAAACGAAACAAGCAGGAAAAGTAAACCGAAAGTTGGGCATTAGAAAAACGGGATCCCTGGTTGGAGCCTATGTTGGAGCCACCTTTGTTTTTTAACCCGTTTTGATTTTCATATCTTAATGCTCGAAATCAAAAGATGGTTTTCATATTTTCCTTCATCTGTTCCAAAATCTCTGAAGTCTCATCATGCGAGCGGTGATGGTTATCATACTCTCAAGGCGAGTTCTACTTTTCGTTCAAATTATTTTCCCCTGTTTTTCCTCGGGATTTCGTATGTTGGATGTTATAAATCACATAGTTCACAAGTCCCAAAGATCGAAACGATGAAATCACTTTAAATTTTTACCTAGGTCAGTAACGAGAGTAAAATTTTTCTAAACTATGGTTAAGCATCATCAGGGTTTCGCGTCTTGAAGTTTACTAACTCCAAAATTCTTATTGTCGTAACCTCGATAACCGAAACCACGAGATTATTGTTTTAGTAACCCGCATTAATGATAAAGGTAAAGGGCTTAGCCGCGGTTAATCTCTGTGTGGAATTCGCAACTCAGCGTATTTTCCTTTAAAAAGCTACACTGTCAAAGCCCCGAGTCGCGAAGTCGTGATAAAGATAGAAACATATTTAATTAAACACTTAATCTCATTTTATCCCCCATTTTAATTAAATCATATCATCGCGATCTCGCGATTTCGCAACTCGACATACGAACTTCCCAGAGGCTATACCTTCAAAGCTCCAAGTCGTGAAGTTGCGATATAAATAATCACGTAATTAATCAAGCACCTAATCATAAATACATTTTTAACCAAAAATAATCATCTCAATCTTGGGACTTAGAGGTTCAAAGGGTTAAAGAAAAAACTCCCGATGTAGCGAGTACCGAAAGATTAATTAACGTCAATAAAACTTGATTAATTGAGCTAAGCCAATATTTCTCATGATTTGATGCATGCACAGTCTACGAGGCAGTCTTAATTTTTCCTTGTGTGAACAGACATTTCGAACTGCCAAAATTTATGGCATTAATTAGAAACAAGGCGAATCGACAAGTGAGGATCGTGTTTTTATTGCTAAATTTATATTTAAGCACGATTTGACCGTTCTGTTCTTGAAAAGTACCGAATTTTAAATGGTTAAATATATAGAATTGTTATTTGTTATCGCGAATTCATTTCAATATTACGGAGAGCAAACTTTTCTCAGCAAACTAATTTCTATATGTATACATATTTTTATCGAAGAAGAGCTAAAGAAGGATCCCTTGCCATGGCCCCGCAAAAAGCATCTAAAGCCAATGTTGAGGTTTTGGGACAAGGTTCAGACAACGCCGCTAATACTTCACCCCGAAGTGTCGACTCTGTCAAGACCTGGTCGCTTGTTTATGATGTTCTACAGTCCGAATTGGTAGATTATTTTGATGATTCCAGTGACAATGAAAAAGACAACCTAACCACCAAATATAAGATTGTCGTCCAATCTGGAATGCATAAAGTAGAAGCCAGGCCACGACTGCTCCCTTACTATGATATGGTCCTGTGGGCATTAGACCATGTGGACATACCAACCAGAACCATCATCAATGAACATAAAGTCACTATTGGGACTTTCAGACCCGAACAACTGCAGGCTATGTACAAGTTGCCTACCGTGTCGGACCTTACATACGATGCTGAATTCTTGGAGAACTTCAAACAGAAGGAATGTGTGCAATATGATAAGACTATGTCCAGTTTAATTAGAGATTGGGTTTCGCACCCTGCGAAGTTCAGGGCAGACAGTAATGGTATATATTCAATAGCTTCCTTGGAACCACAATTCAAATATGTAGCTATGATGACCTATAGATTATACAAGAGTGAGGACACCACACATTTATTTCTTCAGTGGGTGCCTCTAATACATCAAGTCACCAAAGGCTGTTCCTTTGACTGGGCGAAAATGTTGTCTGATTGCTTGACCAGTCGAGTTATAGAGTATCGAGCGCAGAAGGAAAGAGGAAAGATCGCTTCATTCTTTATGTCTGCATACATTATGGAAGCCGTGTGTTTTCTAACACCCTTTCCCTTAATGAGCTGGAGTTGGACTCCATCAGAGGCCGAGCCCATCCACATCTACCATTCAAAATTGTGGGAAAACAAAGCGACATATTTCGTGTATGAAATATTTAACTAGGTAATGGTACCTCTCCATGTCACTATTTACAGCCACCTGCCACCTAGGATCTCGGACAGTATAGTGATTAATTTGAGCAGTATAGCCAGCTGGTATGTAGTAGCATAATTCTCATATCTCAGAGTTTTTGGGGCTTCTGTTCCCCCACATGCATTACCATTATTTATACCCTACAAGATGGCTTTTCGTGGGGTTTCTAGGAAAACTGTAATTGGTGGCATAAGCAAGGAGCTTAAGGGATATTCAAAGAAGGTATGGCCACCTTTTCCTGTTCATTTAAATTCATATTCTTTGTTATATTTTGAGCATGCTAAAGTTGAGGCAGCAGCCCTGGAAGACCTAAAATTGGTTCTTATTAAATTCAAGAAGCACGATCCGCAAAGGGTTGTAAGTAATCATTTGGCCAGTTGTGGACTCAAAAGGTTCGAACATGAGAATTTTCCCTCGAATGACATTTTCCGAGGTGCAAGATCTTATGCCGAGATTTTGGCTCGGATACAAGCCCTGGCACCCAAAGAGAGGGATGATGTTCTAAAATTCAAAGAACATCGACGCAGTTGTCTTCCCGCAGTATTTTGGGGTGAGAATCGAAGTACAACAGAGGTGAAATAAAAAGAATTCGAAGGCTCCAAAGATGCGACACCCAGCCAAAAAAAAAAACACCAGGACGGGGAAGAGAAAACTAGGGGTCCGAAAACAGAGATAAAGACTCCCGACCCGCCGAAAAATCATACTCCAGTTACTACTCCGGAACAACCAACTAAGCAAATCAGAGATCCCATCGCATCCATTACTCCCTTGCATTCAACTTAGGGAAACATAGACGCAGGGTGGATTTTAAATGAAGAATTGAGACCTATAAGGATGGAAGAGCTCCCTCCAAATGAGTTCTTCTTTGATAAGAAGAGAAAGGTTGTGGTAAAGAGAGAATTCTATCAGGAAGGGGGATCAATAGCCAAGAAGTACAAAGTGTTGACCAATGGGAAAGACAAGAAGAATGAACAGTTTGCGACAGAAATAGCCGGAACATTAGGGGCATATGCCACAGCGAATCAATTTTCAGTTGGGGTTTTGAAAAATTAGCTGAAGCGAAAAAATCGCCTCATCAAAACCTTAGAAGCTAGACTAGCTACAGCAGAGGAGGCTTCCAAGGACTAGGCGAGCGTAGGAATATAACAAGTAAGGCTGGCCGATAAAAGTGAGATAGAGTTTCTCAAAACTAAGCTCGAACAAGCAGAGCTGGTAGTTCAGAAGGGTCAGATACAAGCAGACCAAAAAAAAGACTTGATTGAGCAGCTACAGGCTAGAGTGGAAATCGTCGAAAGTAAAGTTATAAATATTGGGATGTTCCAGTCCCAGGCAATGGAGATTCAGAGCAGGGTTTCTGCAGCCCAATGAAGTTTACTCCCCAAGGTAGAGATAATTCGGGACAACTGCTTACACATTGATGAAGTATTGCAAAATTTATCTGCCGGAGAAAGAGAAGCTCGAGCAGCTCAGGTTTCATTTCAGGAGGCTGTAATAGCTACAAACAATAGGGAATCAGAAAGTACTCCCAGGTTTTCCATTTCGAAGCAGACTAGAGGAAATATTTTATTGAAGGAATGGGAGCACAATATAGCAGAAGGTAAATTGCAAGCCAAGAAGGTAATGAAATCCTTTGAAGAGGATTTTGGTTCTATAGATGGTAATCTGTTAGGTGTTGATAGTGAAGGCAATGCTGAGACATTGAGTGAAATGAATATAGCGAAAATCTCGCTTGATTTTAATGAAAAAGAAGAAAGAGATTCGACTAAAATCTCACAAGTAACTATGGCAGACATAGTTCAAATAGATAAATGTATGATTAAACCAAGTGTGCAATTGTGTGCTATTGACATCATAGATAGACAGATGGAAGAAAGGTTGCCACAATTATCCCGAGATTGTTACTCTTTTGAGGCCAATTGTTAAGCGAAACCGTCAAGGTTGATATCTCGGCTAGTGGAAAGATTTGTCCAAGCATGCGAGAGGGAAAGCTTCTGGTACCAAATGAAGACAGAGATAAGGAAATGAAACAATTGATCTCCTTCTAGTTGTAACTAAAAATCCTAGAACGATTGAGATTCCATCATATGTAAATCTGTATAAATATACAATAGAAAGAAGGAACAAAGGATGGACCTTTTTGTGTCAATTGTAATAGAGGTTTTCTATCTTGAGAGTTAATATAAAGAAAATCCAAAGATTCTCAATTCCGTCATGACTGTGTTATGAGTTTGTTTCCTTGTATCTCATTTTTCATTTCATTTCATATTTGTATCTGATGAATGCTTCACTATAATTTAGTACAACCTCTACTATAGTGAATGAATTCTGGTTTTCTATATTGTTCATTGTTTTTCCTCTGTACCAGCTATCAGCAGGTATAAGACCAGTCAACACTTTAGAATTCTATATATATTTTATGCTTCATCGAGTTATTTCTTTACATTTTTCTTCTTCTGTTTATAAGTGAGATTCTCCCTTGATAGGAACCTTACATGATAGACAACTTAATGTTTTCTTCCACCTCATACATCTTTATTAAAATATAACTAAGTTACAGGAAAGTGCCTTTGGTTTTCACCCTATTTTCTCTCCTGGAACTGTAAACTCTCTTTTATACGACCGAAATTGAGACAGCACCTAAATTTCCCTTGAGATTTTCTTATCATTTTGTTCCTCCATGACTGTCCCTGTAACAAGACAACCTAATATCGAACCCAGACTATTAGACCAAACACATATTGCCTTAAATATTTTTGATACTTTTCTTAAAACAACCATTACCCAGGTTGAACTCGAACGTTCATGGGGAACGATTGAACGGGATATAAACATCCAGGAACAGTTGGAAGCTAGACAACGCCAACCCAGAAATCATCCCTAGATTCTCTTGCCGAAGGTCGAATTTTCTTCCTTCTTTATCCCTCACTCACTTTCGGATGCCTAGACACAATACTTCCAAGCCTTAAGTACAGACTTTGGAACAACACATACCACCCACAGGAAAACAAACAAGTGGAAAGAACCAATAAAGTCTTGGAGGCAATCTTGAAAAAAATAGTCTCAACAAACTGTCAAAATTGGGCAGTCAAGCTTCCAAATGCCTTATGGGCCTATCGCACAACCTGGCATAACACTACTGACTACTCTCCTTATCATTTAGTCTTTGGGAAAGAACCTATTTTTCCAATTAAATTTGAGATCAAGACTCTAGGAATGGCCCAGGAAATTGGACTGGATCTTACGGAGGCACACACACAATGCTTACAACATCTCAATGAGTTATATGAAGCATGCATGTTCTCCCTTCAACACACAGTTGTTATTCAACAATAGAGGCCTAGCTGGCACGATAAACATATCAAGAAGAAATCCTTCCAGAAAGGTGGTTGGGCGCTTCTCTATGATTCCAAATTTCAGGATTTCCATGGAAAATTGCGGACAAGGTGGCTGGGACCATATGAAATCAATAAAGTTCATGATAATGGCACTGTCACTTTAGTTACCATTGATGGGTTTGGTTCTCCTTTTCTAGTAAATGGACATTGGTTGCGACTCTACCATCAATCGCTTTCAAAAGAATCCTTTTGCCAAGAAGTAAGTAGTGATCCTACTGTTCAGATTTTAGCTGGCTAGGAAGGTATCCCAACAGTGTTAGCTCCATAAAATTGTGATTTTTACCAAGCACTGTACATATGTATATATATTTTTTTTACAGATTTGATTGAGTTTTTAGTTTTTTTTACTTCGTAGGAAAGTCATTATAAAGAGTTTTGGAGAAAAAAAACCAGAAAAGATGACTGAAAAATTAGCACTCTTTTATGTTCCCTATTCAAACTTAAAAATTACTCCTATCTCACTTTGAAGATCCATCAAAATATAAACCTTGTTTACACATAAGATGAATATGTCATGTTCCGCAGAAAAAATTGGGTGACTGCACTAAAAGAATGCGTAGATGTAGTAAATGGGAAATGAATGCATGACACTACAGACCATCCAATACTTTGATCATTAAATAAACCTACCCATAAAAATTGAATGAATTTAGTTGATGACTAATCAATCCTAGATTCGTTAAAACGAAAATGTCTACAAGAGGTTTCTAATTATTAGATGGTTGAAACTTGAAAACCATCATTGTCGTTCATTTAAATGTAACAATTGTCGTTCCCTTTGTTGCGATTGTTGTTCCCTTTGCGGGCAGTGTCGTTCATTTGAACGGAACAATTATCGTTCCCTTCGTGCGATTGATGTTCCCTTTATGGGTAGTGTCATTCATTTGAACAGAACAATTGTCTTTCCCTCTGTTGCGATTGTCATTCCTTTTTTTCAGGTAGTTTGGTTGATTCAAAAGAAACAATTGTTGTCCCTTTCTGCGGTTTTTCCTTATTGTTGTTCCTTTCCCTTGAAAGTCATAATTTTTCATGAACAACACGTGTTTTTTATATGTTTAGCCACTCCTTTGGGTATGACCTTCACTAACCAATTTTCAAAAACATCATTTCTAGTTATCATGGTAACAATTTGTCCTTTTCTTTTGTGACCTATCTAGCATACCTTATCAAAAAAATTTTGGATTGATTTCTCCAAATTATCTTAATATCGTTCATAATCCTTAACCACCATAATTCGTTTCTTCCCCCTATATATACATATACTTGAATGATAATTTTCCTTCATATCATAATAAGGAGTCTAAGGCACATTTTTACTTTGCATTCTTACACTTCTTACACCATCCCTCACTCTTAAGGAGTAGATGAGCCTCCCTTAATGAAGCCTAAAAAAAAAACCGGATGGAAATAAAACTTAAATATAAATAAAGAAAATAAACTTCTCCCACAAAGGATAGGGGGTCTCATAATGATCCAACCTACCATGATCATAAGATACTAACATAAGTGACATTCCCACTATGGCTACTACACTATGGAAATGGACTTTGGCACTCAGCATCAAAGGACAAGAGGTCTCATCATGATCCGACTTGTTCACTTAGGTTACAATCTAGTGAATGGTATTGTCATTATCTGGCTACCAAACCAAGATAGTGGCCTTTTGGGGAAAAGATGATTCAAACTATTTATTAAGGATATGGGCTCATTTATGGGTTAAAAGACAACCTTGTCGAGGCTATGGATGCCTGCTGGTAGCAGTGGCTCTGCCTGTGGTATGGAAGTTTGTCTTAAATACGCTAAGTTTTTTGTGTGTTCCTAGACTTCCTTTCTTAACAAAGAGGCTATCATTCCGGTTATATTTAACACAAGGGAAAGTAACAAAGTTATGACATGTGGAATATTTATAAAACATGAACAAATTTAGATTACTCGGAATCTTTTTCCTTAAATATTTTTTAATATAGGCATTTGAACTTGTACTTCCCACAAAAGAGTGATTATTGTTCATGATTATCGTTAAAGTGCTTTTGAAGGTTATTAATGATTATTCTTCTAGTGGTGGTGATGACATAGTAATTTCCCCTCATTTGAACTACCTACCATCATTACACTTGCACATATCAACAGTCGAGGTTGACCTTTTCATTTATCAAGGGGAGGATATTCTGCACGTTTATCGATAGATCATAATGATTACAATTAATGGAAAAATTCACATTTCTATATACATTTGTTGTCCTGTGATTTTTACCATTTCTGGTAATATTTTCTCACAAATTGGTCTAAGTTGTATCTAGGAACGATAGTTGTGTTGACTTGTTTGCAAAATACATGGGTGGCCGAAGCATTCATCGAGATCCCACATTGCTGCAAATAACCAACCAAGCAAGATAAATTTTACATTATCTGGGGTGGACATAATATTTGAACAGATTGTAGAGATATGACATAAATATCATGCTAGAATTTTTCTAGAACTTACAAAGGGGAGTCTCAGTGATTCGAGACATACAAATTCTGGTCACTAAGGAAATTATAGAAGAGGTAATAGGCCTCCCAAACGAAGGCATGCAATGGACCAGGAAATACACAACACTCAAAGAGGTTGTGGAGTTCTTCGCGGAACCAGGAGAAGAACTCAACAAAAAAGGGAAAGGACTCAACCCTGCTTCTCTCAACGAGCCATGGATGGTGCTAGAAGGAGTAATATAGAGATATATCACATGTGATGGGAGATACGATGTGGTGAGACTGTGCCACCTCAAACTGCTAGCATCACTAAAAAAAAGGCCAGTAATAAATTTTCTATTCTTTTTAAATTCCATGTTGCATGAAGTTGTTGCAAGGACCTAGAAGGCCAAAGACCTTGTCAATATAATTAATCACCATGGACTAGTAAAATTAATAGTAAACAAGGCCTTGAGCCAAACACAAATAACTTGGGAAGATTTAATTGAGCCTGATAGGCCCCTACAAATTGAACAACCCGGAATGAACCATGAAATTCCCTCACAGGGAATTGAGGCAACTTGGGTAGGAGGAGACATCACCCAAATTGAAATTCTAGTACCCCGGCCTGAAATGGAAGCAGACCCCATCTAGCTGGCAGGAACTCAGACCATACAAGCAGAAACATCAAAGAAGAGGAGACAAAGAACAATTATTGTTCCTGAAACCTCTACTGTGAAAAGAAGAAGGAGTAAAAAGACATTTCAACATGAAAACATTTAGGAAACTATGCAATTAGAAAAACCCTCACATGAAAACACTCAGAAAAATGCACAGATAGAGAATCCATCACTTGAAAGCCTTACAGAACAATTCTTCAAAAGTTATGAAGTAGAGATGGCTCAAGTACTGGGAAATTTAGGGACATCAATTGTTGAAGACACAAATAGGTCTAGGGAACCCCAAGCACCAACTTCCTCCCATTCAAACCCTGTATTAGATCTTCCTGATATGGAGATGTCATCTCATGAAGGAACAAAACAACCATAACCTCGCATTGAGGTAAATAGTCCTATAGAACAAACAAGGAAACAATTATCAGTTGATAAAGGTGAGGAATAACTTGAAACTCCCCATAGACAGAAGAAAACAACGGGAAAAGGAAACAATAAAATCATAAAATTTAAACAGGAAAACAAGATATTGAGGAAAAGGGTTAAGAAAATCAAAGTATTGAAACAAAAAGTTTGTATATTAAAAGAAATAATTAGACAACTTAGGAAGTAGTTGGATCAAGCTGAAAAGGCCCATGAGAAGAATAAATCCAAGAGGCCTATAGTACAGGGAATAAATCCACTTCCCAGAAGGACACTCCACACCAATTTTGTTGGAACGCAAACAAAATTGCATGTTCCTTTAGAAACGACAAAAATAGAAACTCAAACAAAGATTCCAACAGTAGAAGAATCTGTTGTTCAAACTGAAGAAGTGTTTCCTACATATCTTCCTGCTCCTTTGGGAAAAATTGACATAGAGACCCAGACAGATGCCCCAACAACAAAAGGATATTTGTTCAGACTGAGGAAGCATTTCAGTCTCCTAAACAAGATGTCATTATTAGTAGTTTGGAGGCAAAACTGGGGCAAACCCAACAAAACCTAACTCAATGCAGAAGTGAAGTGGTGACAATGGTAGAACATCAGAAAGTTGTCAAACAAATTCAAGCCATGTCAACAACAGAGAATTATACTTTTGTTGAGCTCAACAGAGCTCAAGGAAAGGTGAAGAAAGTACAAGGCCAGTTAGATGGAGCTTTGGATAAAATCAAAGAGATTTTCTCTGTTTAATCTGATATAGTATCTTGCAGGGCTCCTGCTACTAATTATACGTTATTTTTATTAGAACATTATATGTTGCTAAGGGAAAAATATATTAGAGTAGGAAAACCTTTTGAGTTCACCGTTGTTTATGATTTTGTTTCTTGTTTTAGAGAACAAGAGGATGTTGTGAAATAATGTATGTGTGAACTATACCTTCACAACTTCATCCTAGGAGAGAACAGAAAAGAGAACCCCAGTCCTTTCATTGGGGACATACAGTTTCAAACATTCTTGTCTTTTTCCAAAAAACAAACTAGGTAGGCTAAAGCACACAAGATTTTCATGAAAATGGAGACTAGATTAGACCTATGGATTAGAGGGGAACCTCCTAAATCCATTAAAACCATTATGCAGCACAAAACATTCATGAACATGGAGAAGGTTGTAGAATATTTATCTCCCATCCACAAACATGCTATAAATTCAGGTCTACAGTATTTTAGAGAGATTAAAGAAGAAGCCATTTCTGCTGCTAAACTAAGATGAGATGTCTCCTCAAATGCAATCAAGAACAGGGAACCCTTTGGTTTCAAATATTTTCACACAACCACGTTCAGATTAGAGAAGTATGCCAGAATGATCATAGATGAAGGGCATGCCTAGATTGGATGCAGGTATAGTTTTCCCATTATTTGGTGTCCTCCAGAGGGTTATCAGAGTATTTATGAAATTTGTAAGAAGGAAGAAGATGTTTCTTTTGAAGATATTAAAGGTAAGAATGGGTTCAGGAGACCTGGAGAAAAGACCTCTCCTCCCTTTAGTATCATTTCTTTACATGTAAACTCTTTGCTTGCATGAGGACATGCCAAAAGGTAAGCTGGGGGGTATGTTGAGTTGAGAAAAAGGTACAAATATCCTCCTTATTACCATGGTTTATGATATATTCTTGATTGATTTTTCTATTAATTAGAAGTAATTAGGAAAGACAATGATTAAAACTTATTCTAAAAATGTTGTTGAGTAATATTAGATAATTTATGAATTTCATTTTGGATTGTTTGATTTTATTGCATAAAATGGAAAATTGTTGTTACCTCAAGATAATTAAAGAGATCCTGAAGATACATAAGACATTAAAGATCGAAGGAATCAGGCGCAAAGCATTTTAGAGGGAGATTGACTCTTTATTTTGTAATCTTTATAAATAGTAAAAGCAACCTTGATGATCGCTCGATCCTCGGGATAGCTTAATTTACTCATGTCATTGTAATATATATAGGATGATGAACAATAGAGAAGAATGGAAGAAATTCAATCAAAAATTCAGATCTCTGAATTACTCTATACAAATAGTCCATTGTAAATGATTTACCAGTCATGGAATTAATGAAAGCCTTGATCGTTTTTATCATCTTTGCATACTGAGTTTTTAGTAGTAGTACCTTCTGAAGACTATGAGCCCAGTCGAAAGGAGTTACTGTCTCATATGTAATCGTATCAATTCTATTTCAGTTCTGTGATTTAAATTTCTCTGCAATAGTTAAGATAAATTTATTAGTGTGTTGATTCTTTTATTAATTGGTTATGTTGTTCATTTGCAGAAGATAGATGTTTCAATTGAAGAGTGTCGATTGTTGTTCCATTTCCAATTACTGTTAGTTTATCATTTGAGAATTCCTTTCATTTTCACATTTACTATTCCTTTTATCAATTTCGTGTTTGTTGTTCCTTTCGCTTAATTCACATTTGTTGTTCCTTCTTAAATATGTAGTAATTCGTTATTCTTTTCCAGCAGGTTGAGTAATCATTGATAGATTGATTCATTAAGTATTTTCACAGATTAAATTATGGTTTCTTAGTTAGATGAATTCATAAAATTGATTAGTGTCTTTAATTCGTAGTGTGTTATCGATCAGATTACAATTATGTTGAGTGAGTTATCAGTTTCAGAGTTTTTAATGAATGAATGAAGAACTTGATTATTGCAGTAATTTAGCTAGACTCATATTTTCTTTAACTGAATTATCTACATGATTTAAACCTCTACAACTATCTGCATAGACTTTGTTGGCATTCTTGAAAGAGAAGACAAATCCTCGGTTGATAAATTAATGTCAAACTAAGGTTGTTTTTAGGACATATTTAGAGCCCAACAGTTCCCATAATCAATGAAAACCCCAACAAAAAGGAAATTCCTACAAATTTATCAAAGGAGAAAAATACAGAAACTGGAAAGGAGGAGGGTGAAAAGAAGGATGATTCTTACCAAAAGAAAGATGACCCCCCTCATCAAGGAAATAGTGACATTTCATCAAGCAGTGATGAATCATATAATGTCTCACTTGGTGGAAAATACCAAGAGATTTCATCACATGGAGATAAGAGGGAAAATACAAATGGGAAAAATGTTGAAGACAATCAAGGTGGAAAGGAACTAAGCAAGCAAAGCAATGGTGAAGTGACAAATGGGGATTAGAGGAAATTTTGGGCTAAAATGGGCCTTATAAGAAAAAATATGGTTGATGAGTTGGAAATGTTGGAGTTACTTCATAAACACCTAGGATTTATTCTTCCTAAGGTTTTTCCTTGTTTATTAGTCATAATTATTCATTATCCAGTCTCTATATTTTAGGAGAGAATATTCTCTTTCAGTTGACACTTCAATTTGACTAGTTGAGTTGAGTCTAGATGTTGCATTGGTTTTTTCACCATGCAACATTGGGATCATCACCATGCTAATGCACACTTACCTTGGGATCATCACCAAACTAGTGCAATACCCTTGATTCCTTGATCTAATCCTCACTACACTCTTTTCACTCAGTTAACTTAAGACTAGTTGACTAGTTAACTCAGCTAGGTGGCAGTTCACTCCCGTAACTGCCTGAGAGACTAGAATAGGTAGAAGTTCACTCCCGTAACTGTTGGTGTGTGTCCATATCACCCTATACCACCACTATGGCGCATCAGTTCTCCTCCAGTGCATATTAATTGAGTTATACAGGGTATATCATGTGTAAATTATCAATTATTCATCATGGTTAATGGGAATTCTTCTATTATTTCTCTCCTTCTTCTTATTTCTCAATTTCTCTTTGCAAATTTGTGTAGTATTTTCTAGCTAGATCTATTTTTTGCAGGTTCAACACATTTACATGGTATCAGAGACGACGAACTGCTAAGAAAAATCTACACCAAAAAAATTGTAGGTACAAAAGATTGAAGACGGCGGAAAGATGGATTTCCAAAAAGAATTCATTCTTACACCTTACAACTACTTTGCATGGAAGGAGAAAATAGTCATACATCTCTGAACTAGAGGATTGTACAAGTTAACTAATCCATATTTTATGAG
>JZKD02S0050867.1:14684-24739 GCA_000966675.3 Picea glauca
TGCTGCCCTGGATTGTTGACTATGTAACCCTGTAATCCCCTGTGTGCAAAGAAAACAACAAGTGGGAGAATGTTGGGTATGTGTTATATTCTTTGCACGAGTAGTAGTGTTTGAGCGCCTACACCGGGCATGCAGGGGGGCAGGGCCCCCCGAGCGGGGGTTCGGGGGTAGCGCCCCCGAAATTTTTTGTTTTTGGGCCGACATATTTTCGCCAGTTTCGGGCCGACATATTATCGCCGGGCCGACATATTTCCGAGACCACATGATATTAGGTGGTTTTTGGCACATGGTTTTTGCAGATGGTTTTCTATTTCCAGTTAAGGAATTAGGGTTTTGGACTAAGCCATGTCATTGGGTTAGGGTTTTGGATGCCGCTGGCTCCTATATGTATATTGTATTGTAAACAATGTAACACAATGTGTGTATCAATATAATATATGCTGGTTTTCCCGATTTGGGTTTCTAGGTGAAAAATCTCTGTGTAATGTTTGTGTTTGCCATTGTATATTTTTTGTTCTTTTCTGAATATCAGTTTGCAGTAGATATTGTACAAGGTTAGAATTTACACTGACAATGTTGCCTCCTTCAAAGTTGAACCATTAATCGAGTTTTGTGAACATTATGGAATTACATTAATCCATTCCACTCCTTACTAACCCCAAGTAAATGGGTTAGCAGCATCCTCTAACAAGAGCCTCATAAATATCATCAAGAAATTGTTAGAAGAAAATAAGAAAGCATGGGACTCAAAGCTGAAATTTGTATTATGGGCCGACATGATTACAACAAATAGGTCACTTGGCATTTCCTCTTTTCAGCTTGTGTATGGGGTTGAGGCTATTTTTCCTACTCAAATCACCTTTCTTGTGGAAACGTTCCTTCAGGACTACCAAGGAGAACCCGATGATATGGTCAGGAGGAAACACCAGCTAGTAGAAGTACAATAGACCAGGGAGTAGCTGCTTGATAAAGCGCAGGATCATCAACAGAAAATAAAATGAGCCTTTGACAAGAGGGGAAGAAAGGAATATTTTTAGTTGGGGGATCTGGTGCTCAAGTGGGATGCACGCAAGAAAGACAAAGGAAATCATGGTAAATTTGAATCTTTGTGGATTGGTTCATTCAAGATTTCTGAGGTATTCTCAAATAACACTTATAAATTGAAAAACTTGGAGGATTCTGAAGTTTTTGGTGGCCCTATCAATGGGCACTTTCTAAAAAAATATTTTTCTTAAGCCATCATTGGATTTCCATTCATTGTAAATATCACTTTTCCTTTTTATTGTTGTTTTAATAGGTGACCCCATAGCCCTAGGATAAGACGCTAAAGTTTCTTGTTCTTAACAACTCATAGGGAGCATGCCATCCCCTATGGAGCCAATGTCATCACATGAAGTTGTCATGGGTCATATGTAGTTTTTTGCAGGCTGGCCAAGTCCTTTGTTTTCACAGGTAAAAACCATGAGAGAAATGAATCATTTGGAGACGTCCATTTCAAGTTTGAAACACAAGAAAGCAGGCTTGATTTTCAGCAGTGGAGAATCTATATACAATTCAGATCAAACGTTAGATCGAGCAAAGAATAAATCTCAACTGACTGATCTCATTAGAGAGAGATCAACGGTGGGGAGGCATTGTGGGGATCAAAAAGAAAATTAAAGTTCCTGCAAATTATGAGCCTGAAATCACTCAGGATCATTGATCTTGCTAGATCAATAGATCAATGATGCATATTGATCCCAATAGGAACGAACATCTTTGAATTGCGGAAATAAAAATGAAAATTAAATTTTTTGCAAGTGGTTAGCCCAAAATTGCTTGTGGCCATTGATTTTCAAGCAAGGGACATGTGTCAGGCGATCTTGACACTCTGGAGGATTGTAGGAGCTATGTGCTAAAAAGGCCTGAAACCTGAACTCCCGAAGTAGTTATGGACCGTTGATCTCAAATCAATAAGAGCCATTGATTTTTGTAGTAGTATCACCTGAAGGCTTGAAGTTTGGAAGTAAATATGAGCCATTGAAGTCTAAGAACACACAACACCATATCTCTCACTCTCGCAATTCATCTATTCGAAGGATTGCATGAACAAGAAAGAGAAAACTCCTGAAGCTCAAACTCCCTAAGTGAATCTCAGTTGTCCAAAACAAGAGGAAACATGGAGGAAGATATCTCATTTCAGAGATACGACACTCCGAAGGATTGTAGGAGCTATGCATTGAAAATTCCCGAAGCCCAAACTTCTGAAGTAGTTGTGGACCATTAATCTCAAATCAACAAGATCCGTTGATTTTTGCAGCAGTATCACCTAAAGGCCCAAAGTCCCAAAGTAACGTCTGACTGACACATCAATGCAATGCCAACCAATCCATAGGTGTTTTTCAACTCAACACATGAGATCCATCTCACGCCTAAACATGGCACTCACTTCAAGCATTTTTGGACATGTCTTCAGCCTATTTTCGAGTGACACATGTTGCCCCTCCATCCACGATATGTCAATATAGTGACGTCAATTCGCTACGTCAATTGCAGGAGATCATCTTTTGGGAATTGTTCTTGTTCAAGCAATAATATTAGCGCCATATCCATGTGCGGTTTTAATGAATCCTAGAATTGGTGGGTAGATAAGATTTAGTGGTGGCGCTAAATTTAGCAGGTACGCCCAGATCAATGGCCACGTCTCATTGCGGGGATGTATCATGCTCGAATGATAAAATCATTGAGTGATCCCATAATTGAAACCATGATATAGTGGAAGAGCTACGTGGTGGAAGGTGGTGAATTGAGGACTCAAAAGTGGCTTGAATCCAAACCTCCTTTGCTGGCCCCACAATCATGTTATTGTATAATGACAAATCTGAGAGAAGCACGTGGCCTCCCTCTAGGTGTTAAGCCTCAACCTGATCCTGAGGAGAGATCAATTAAGAAAAAAGGGACTGGAAGCTAAAGCCTTATCTTAGTCCATAAATAAGAAACTTAGAAGCTATGGCCGAGGAGAAAGGACTGTCAGCTCGAGGTACCACGATGAATGATTTCTTCTTGTGGGCCCATACTGATCTGAGATTGCATCTAATGGGAGGAAACATGCACAATATAAAATAAGTATGCACAGATGTAAATATTTGAATGGGATAAGCAGAGCATACTCCTAGAAGTTGTGGATTGATCTGAGTATAAATAGATCAGTTTGAAATTTTTTTATGGTCGTCAAATGGTTGAGCAGAGCTCCCTATTTTGTAATATTTGATAACAGAGTTGTTCTCTGGTTTTGTATGACACTTGAGACTTTCGCATTAATATAAGTTAACTTTTTTCATCTCTTGTTTAAACTATGTTGAAACACTCATGCATGGAGGATCCAGACAAGGATTGTGGTTGTATTGTAATGTAAGTTTGATTATAATTCTTTTGTAAATTGTTCCATTACTTTCTCTTTGTTATCTTGTTTCCCCTTATGATTAAATGATCATGCATGGATGATCCAGATGAGTTTTTGTAGTTTCATGGTAATGGAGGTTTGATTATTGTGCTACTGTGACATATTTTAGTGTCTGAAACTTGGGTTCAAGAGTGCTCTTGTGCCTAAGTTTTTCTTCACCAAGTTACTTGAAAGTTAGATGCTCATGGAAGACTTGTCCACCTTTCTCACTAAGTCTTCCTTATTCCCACCTTTAAACTCAAATCATTGACTTAAGTTAATGAGGACCTCATTTCCCTATGCATTTCTTGTCCAGTTTCAATGTTAAAACATTCTTGTACTGAGTTCTGTCCATTTGACCTCCACTCATAAACCTACCTCCACAAACATTTCGATGGGTATTGGGATTATCCTATTGCAATCTGAGGGTGACTCTAAGTTCTAACACTTCTATTTTTGTGCCACTCATGGATTACTCAAATTAGGAATCAGTTACCACAAGAATGTTTCTTCTACTTGATCAAGTTTGCTAGAAATATCTAATTGGTTGTCTAGATCTGTTAGAAAATGGAACACTATCTTCTACTAAGATTCCTGCTATTGATAAGATGTGCCTTTGAGCCTTGTTCCATATCTATTCAAATCTTCATGGCATTTTCATTAATGAATGTTGTATACCAAAAAGCCCTTATTTTTATGGTTATCTAAGGATATTAAAGCATCTTGCAAACATTGCTTTACCATCAGAAGCATATGAGGAGGTTATGAAAGTATTTTACCTGTGGATTTCCTGACAGAAAGACTGCTTACATGACTTAGGAAATTCTAGTCATCCAAACATGTAGGAAAAATGGGTCTCACTCCATCTAATATTTGTCCCTGTTTGTTGATATGATGATGCAGAAATTGGGGAACAATTTAAGCATTGTAATGGCATTTTTTTTCTTATGTATTAATGTTGTGGATTATCAAAAGAATTCACAAGTCAAAGCCCATGTCAATACCAAACATTAGGAAAAGAAAGAGGGAGACCAAAAGGGACAATATATTGCACCATGTGTCGAATAATACCATAAGGAGAGCCCACACTGTCAAAATACAAGGAGCAACGAGTCCCAAGGATAGTGTGCATACATGAAATTCCAAGTCACCTGGAAGCATGCTATTGGAAAGATCAATGCTAAATTAAACATCAAGTATCCTCATGCATCAATAAAAATGCCCAAAGCCTGAGTATATGTGTTAAACCTAGAGGGTCAATTCATGAAAAACACTATCTACTAAGTGTCATGAGGAATTCTTTTAAATGGTGGCAGAGTAAAGAGGCAATCGCAACAATAATTCTCATATCGAGGGGTCCTTTCAATTTTAAAAAATTGGATTGATCCTCTACCAAATTAATGTCTTCCTAATGTAAACTTTCACACAACAAATAGAATATTTTACTATAGAAGCATGTGTATCATGTAGAATATAATGCTTAAGAAAAAGGGGATGGAGTCCCTTTTCCTGATCAAAGCTAGAATGGAGCTTATAACGCAAAAAATGGGCAGAGTATCTCTATCTTCAGGAGAAGAATCAATAATATCAAATGGCATAGGATTGGGTCAATATTTCTAAATATTAGATTGATCATATTTAGCCATGAAACCGGCATAAAGAAGCTCATCTCCAGGACATTTGGCAATAGATATCACATATTTCAAGTGACAAATCCAGCATTCAGTGGGGATTTCCTTCAGTATTTTAAGGCACAAAATCAGTAGGCAGACAGTTAGTTAAAACATGGCAGATCGTTATGATATTTTTTAACACCAAAATCAACAGCCAAAGAAATTTATTTCCAAATCTTCAGGCACATAAAAAGTGGTAGAGATTTCATAACCAGTCCCATATTTGTTGATATTTATTCAACTTTTGCTCAGACACATGAATATAACGAATGCATAGGTGGCAGGGTATTGTGTTACAAAAAATTAACATTTGAAGAATTGATATGAATACCTAAAGGATAAACTCAACACCTCCATATTATAATCCCAGGATTAAAGGAAAATATTAGCAGTCGTCAAAGGGTTATTTTCACCATCTTGAGGGCATTTTACAAAAGACAAGAAGCACAACAATTCAAGATAAATATCAACATAAATCTCAAATTTTTAGGTGGAGAGTTCAAACAGGTGGCAAATGGAGATATCATTTCTAGACTTGGTTATAGAGTGTACAACAACTGTTGATTTTTCCATATTTGAATACATTTGATCAAATATTTTGATATTGTTTAAAGATCATTTTTATTTAAAAAAAAAAAAAATCATTTATTAAAAATTGGTAACTGCTTCTTTGATGTAAGGGATATTAAATTTATTAGTTGCAATGTAATTAGGGTTCAAATTTGAGCCAGAGAGGATATTGGACTGTGTGTCAATTTCTCAGAACATATTTATGAATTAATACATAAGTATTGTGCTTTGGGAGGGAAAGATCCATCACATTGTTGTTCTTAGTGTGTTTTTCTTGTTAATATTTATCTCCATTATTGTTTGTTCTTTGTAGTATTTAGATGAGAGTAAAATGTTTAGAATTCATCTACATTTGATGCTCCATTCATACATTAAATACTTGTTATGTGTTTAAATATTGTTGGTTCAGAATTCTTCCATGATTGATTCTCTACTCATAGTAATAAATCCTTCTTTATTTCATCCAAAGTTACATTGAGAACTCATCCTTTGCTAGATTCTCTCAGTGTGATGGGATGCCCCTTTCTCTTTTCTGCTGCCGTCCAAAATATTGTCTATTGCTGAAGAATAAAACTTGATTTTCCTTTGTTTTCTAAGAGTGCACCACCAGTTATTAGCTCAATATTTTAAGTTCATAATTTGACTCCATTTACCAATGTAACTTTTTCTCTTGCTTGTCTTACCATCTCTTTAAAAATAAAAAAGAAAAAAACATGTCGTATTGAAAAATATGACTTATGTGTGCTCAATGCTAAATATTTTTGAGTATTTTCAGTGTTTACCTATTTGAGAGAGCCCTCTCTAGTTGTGTAGGTTAGAATACAACCTAAAGTTTGTTTGAGGTTACCTTGGGTTTTATTTGATACATCCCAAAGAAATTACCAAGTGCTAACAAACACCACACTCGCTACCATACAACATTGGGTGGCTTCACTAGGGACGAGATATCCATGTCAACTAGCAATGTTGCATGTCCTATGGAATCCATCCCTTCAAGAATGAGGTATTATTTGATGTTTCCCCTATTGATGTATGTGATGTTTTTTTGGGCCAACCATATATGTGGAAATGCCATATTGTTTATGATTCTAGACCTCGTAGTGTCATTATTACTCTAGGAGGTCAGCTCTATAGGATACCAGAGGTAGTTTCGAATACTGTTCCACCAAACCAGTGTCGCAAGGTAGCCTCTCATACTGCAAAATTCATCCTCCTCTCAATCTGTTCAAAGAATGCACATAAGGCCACCACAACCACTACAACCTCAACACCTTCTATCCAGCAAAAACAGATTTCCAAATGGAAAGAAGATATTGTTTCTTTACGTACAATGGTGCATACACAATTCCATATCAAACCTAGAGACAACAGTTTGGTGGAACAACTTCAACCCCAACATCAACAAGTTCGTGACAGCCTTCCACAGACCAAACAACGCAACTTCTCCAACAAGCCACGCAACTCACCAAGATTTAGATTCAGAAAATACTTTCCTCTCTTCCCCGGGTAGTCAACGCAATGGATACCATTATGTCATAAGGTGGGAGGATTGATCCAGGTGGATATTGGTGGCCACCCACATGTTCCATATTCCAACTAGCTCATCTAGACAATTTTTAGTTCAACATGTTTCTCTGTAATGGGGAAATTTATTTGTAATTGTGGGTTCTACATTTATGAGGTTATCTTGAAGACCTACACAACATCTAGGTGGATATTGGTGGCAAACCACCTATTCCAAATAACTTATTTTGAAAGTTTTCATGTCAGTGCATCTTTTTGTACTTCCAGGGTCATTTTGGGGCTCTGAACAACTCTTTCTTGTATTTCCATAGATAAAATGTAGATAGAGTCAAATTTTGACGGAATAATGTGTATTTATAAAAAACAACTTTCCAATGGGCTATCACACGCCTAAAACGAAGATCGTATGCAAAAGTTATGACCTCGGGAAGTTAATGTACTAACTTACCCAAATGGGGCCCACATGACTTTTGGCGTTTCATCTCCTAGGGTTATGTTTTTGGATGTATAGGGTTTTGGAATTCATGTTTATCATAAAAAGGCCTTGAAATCCTCATTGTAATCATTTTCTTACGAATGAGTGTAGCTATCACATCTCTTCTCAGAGATAAAGCTGCCACAATTCTAGTCAGTCTTGCACTTTCTATTTTTATAGTCTCTTTACAATTCTTTCATTAATAGAAACTAAGTATTTTTGTATTTCTCTGCTTCTGGAAATTTTCATGAGTACTTCATTGTAATATCTCTTCTTTCATTTCCATGGGTGGCAGGTGCAGGGGGAGTCATCTACGATTCCAAGGGGAAAATAATATTCGATTACTCCTGGGGTCTGGGGAAGACAACAAATAATAAAGCAGAGATCCTCATAGCCTATATGGAATTGACTCTCTCTCAAGAACAGAATATTCAAACTCTAAATGTGTTGGGGGGATCTGGAATAATCATCAAGGAACTTTGGGGAAAGTCTAACTCAACAAAATATCCTCTCAAAAGCATATTCTCAGCAATAAACTCACTTAAAAAACATTTCATGAGACTGACCTTCTTCCAAATATTGCGAAAGAAAAACTCGGAGGCNACTAGCAATGTTGCATGTCCTATGGAATCCATCCCTTCAAGAATGAGGTATTATTTGATGTTTCCCCTATTGATGTATGTGATGTTTTTTTGGGCCAACCATATATGTGGAAATGTCATGTTGTTTATGATTCTATACCTCGTAGTGTCATTAATACTCTGGGAGGTCAGCTCTATAGGATACCAGAGGTAGTTTCGAATACTGTTCCACCAAACCAGTGTCGCAAGGTAGCCTCTCATACTGCAAAATTCATCCTCTTCTCAATCTGTTAAAAGGATGCACATAAGGCCACCACAACCACTGCAGCCTCAACACCTTCTATCTAGCAAAAACAGATTGCCAAATGGAAAGAAGATATTGTTTCTTTACGTACAATCGTGCATACACAATTCCATATCAAACCTAGAGACAACAGTTTGGTGGAACAACTTCAACCCCGACATCAACAAGTTCGTGACAACCTTCCACAGACCAAACAACGCAACTTCTCCAACAAGCCATGCAACTCACCAAGATTTAGATTCAGAAAATACTTTCCTCTCTTCCCTAGGTAGTCAACGCAATGGATACCATTTTGTCATAAGGGGAGAGGATTGATCCAGGTGGATATTGGTGGCCACCCACATGTTCCATATTCCAACTGGCTCATCTAGACAATTTTCAGTTCAACATGTTTCTCTGTAATGGGGAAATTTCTTTGTAATTGTGGGTTCTACATTTATGAGGTTATCTTGAAGCCCTACACAACATCTAGGTGGATATTGGTGGCAAATCACCTATTCCAACTAACTTATTTTGAAATTTTTCATGTCAGTGCATCTTTTTGTACTTCCAGGGTCGTTTTGGGGCTCTAAACAACACTTTCTTGTATTTCCATAGATAAACTGTAGATAGAGTTAGATTTTGACAGAATAATGTGTATTTATAAAAAACAACTTTCCAATGGGATATCACACGCCTAAAACAAAGATCGTATGCAAACGTTATGACCTCGGGAAGTTAATGTACTAACTTACCCAAATGGGGCCCACATGACTTTTGGCATTTCATCTCCTAGGGTTATGTTTTTGGATGTCTAGGGTTTTGGAATTCATGTTTATTATAAAAAGGCCTTGAAATCCTCATTGTAATCATCTTCTTACGAATGAGCGTAGCTATCACATCTCTTCTCAGAGATAAAGCTGCCACAATTCTAGTCAGTCTTGCACTTTCTATTTTTATAGTCTCTTTACAATTCTTTCATTAATAGAAACTAAGTATTTTTGTATTTCTCTGTTTCTGGAAATTTTCATGAGTACTTCATTGTAATATCTCTTCTTTCATTTCCATGGGTGGCAAGTGCGGGGGGAGTCATCTACGATTCCGAGGGGAAAATAATAGTCGATTACTCCTGGGGTCTGGGGAAGACAACAAATAATAAAGAAGAGATCCTCATAGCCTATATGGAATTGAATATCTCCCAGGAACAGAATATTCAAACTCTAAATGTGTTGGGGGGCTCTGAAATAATCATCAAGGAACTTTGGGGAAATTCCAACTCAACAAAAGACCCTCTCAAAAGCATATGCTCAAAAATAAACTCGCTTAAAAAACATTTCATGAGCCTGGCCTGCTTCCACATATTGTGAAAGAAAAAATCGAAGGTAGATACTATGGCGAAGGCAGCCAAAAACCTAGAACAGATCCACCTTCTCACTAATAAAACTCTTTCTTATGTTTGGCTTCCTTAATATTTCTCGTCTTTTTGTCTCCCAATTTAATTTTAGTATCAGTTCTACCCCCCTCGCTC
>JZKD02S0050878.1:7660-18485 GCA_000966675.3 Picea glauca
GTTTAAATGTGAAATATATTATCTTGTTTTGGTTGAATTTCACATTTTTGTACTAGTGAAAATATTATAAACATGTATGCAAGTTGGTTCATTGATTTCTAGACCCGTACCACCATCTTTCCATTCACCACTATCGACATTACCCCCATCATATTTCCTTGACTACACGACAAGTTTGGTCCTTGGCCACCTTACCCTGATTCTTGAGATACCACTTTCCACCCCTAGGGTTCTTCCATCCCTCGTACAACCTGTGGGGGTTTATCACCACCCACCCCCACCACCTTTGCCATCTCATCCATCCATAGTGGATACACACGTACACCACCCACTAGTCCTCTCTATTGCAACCCAAACTATTTCATCCATTGTGGTTGCACCACTTCGCTCTTATGCATCCACCCTTCCATCATCTGATGTGGATACCATAGTCGATTGGACAATAAATGTTGCCTCAAAGTAGCTTGTACAGTCGAGTGCTCCACCTACTTGCAAATCTCTCTTGTTTCTTGAGTTATTCAAGGCGATATCATTCATTGATGATTTTTTTTATGTATCATGAATTGAATTGATTTTAGACATTTTTTTTAAAACTTCATGCTTTAATTCTTGTAACTATTGCAGAGTGGCATAGTTGACAGATTAGGATCATAGAGGAGGGAAACACCCTCGTGAATGATAGTATCATCTACAGTGAGTTTTCTTGGCTTGAATTATAAAGTATCATTTGTAAGTTTGTTAATTCATTGTGGAAAAAAACTTGTAAGAATGTTGTTTCTTTGTCCAATCTCGAGAGAGATGAGCCACACCTAGGAGCAAAAAGACTAGAGATCTTGCTTCGAGTAAGAGGAGAAAGATCAATTTCCAGGATGCACTTGATAGTGGAAAGGGTGGCAGTGGTCAATCACTAACCAATGAGTACCATTTTGTATCTAAGGCACCATATGCCATTCTTCCATGTTTTGGCACTTGATGCCATTTTGTATATTGGGCACGATGTACCATTTTGTAAACAATGTATAGTTGAGCCAATTTTTAATATATATCTATATCTATCTATCTATCTACACACACACATCTCATGAATGATGTTCTATGAACTGAAGTGTTTGTTTATTTGATGTTAATGAATGATTATGATGATGATTTATTGATCTGAAATGGATCCAGATCGATGAATTAGTGTAAGACTCAGTACTTGTAATATTAGATTGACAATTAATGAAGGTCAATAAACTTTGTAAAGAAATACAAAATTGAAAAGTATAATAGGAGAAAAAATGAGAACATGAGAGGAAAATGCATAGTTAAATGTAATTTAATATTTGAACGAGAGAGAAGGCTCAGGTATGGGAAACGAAGGGTTAGGTCTATTGGCTTTCCCCCTACCCTAACTCTCCCTATTTATTCCCTCTCTCTCATTTTCCAATGGTATTTTTGGGCAGGAGAGAAAGACACATAATAGGCAATGAAGACAGTGTAACCAAATATTGCCATAATGAAAAGACTGATCCCCATTCAAAATTGGTTTTCCTATTTGGGTTCCAGGGTAAATATTATGTCTGTTATGTCTTGTATGGGGTTGAGATTTATTTGGGTTTGTGGTGTTTAGTTTACATGTGAGATTGTTGCTTACTCGCTGCTAGTAAATGCATCTATTGTTTTAATAAAAGCTTCATCGCAAGAACATTGTTATCTCCATTCATAATTTAGTTCTCTCACAGGAATTTAATGGATGGAAACAACCCTGATCCCCGTCCATCCGTACCTCAGATAAAATCAAGGGTGAATTTTTTTTATTTCTTGGGAAATTAAACTGTTTGTTGGTCGATTAATCTTTAGTGATAGTCCATTCCTTTATTTTCCCATTGACTTAATTCTATATGGTCGACTTGAACACCAATGGGTCAAATTGTTTAATGTTGGGGGTGTCTAAATTAATTTCCAAGTTGAGTTTAAATCTAATGGGGGAATTTACCTTGTCGAGGTAGTTTTTATAAATGTGCCTGAATGCTTGTAAACATTGTTGGGCGAATTTTTACTTATTGGGAAAATTATTTTACTCCTTCGAATTGTAATTTCATTCCCACGATCGTATTACTTCTGCCAAGTCAATTTAGCAATTTTTGGGTCGAGTTGACACTGTCTGAGTCGAGTTGACATTGTCTGCATCAAGTTAGTAGTTTATGGTTGACTTACACTAATCTAGTCTGCCTTCTTTGCAGTCAAAGTCAACTTTCAATTATCGGGTTGACTTGAATCCTTGTCGGTTGATTTCCTACCTGGTCGACTTGATTTCCAATGGGTCAAATTATCTAATTGACGACCGAATTTACTCAACATGGTCGACTTACTTTTGTCGGGGTGAGATACACTTTTCCTGGGAGTTTATTTATTATGATAGGAGTTTTTAAATGATAATGGGAAAATTTTGAATAGCCTAGGCATATTTAAGAGTTGTCGGGTGAAATTATACTCCCCTGGACGTTTCTAGAAGTGGTTGGATGTTTCTAAATGTTGCGGGTTTTTTTTAGACAAGGCTGGGTGAATTCGCAACTGACTGGATGTATTTAAATATCGTCGGGGGAATTTAGATGATTTTGGGTGTTCTTAGAAGTTGTTGTGGCGTTTTCCCTCATTGTTGATTGCATAATTCACCCTTCATATGTTTTTGCTCACTATTTGTTTCCCAATTCATCCTCTGAGCATTTATCAACACTACTAGTTGACCTGACTCTTCCTATGGGTAGTTTGTTTCATTGTTGTTCGACTCACTCCATCGGGTTATTTTCCCCATCTCTATTCGGCCTACTTCACTTGTTAGTTGAATAGAATTCCACTCTGGTCAATCGGGATTTCTCTTGGTCGATTTATCATCTTTGGAAAACATGTGTTTGGTAATCGATTAATGAACAAATTTACAAGCCTCATGATAACAAGCTACTCAGACTAGAGACCTGAGATTAGCTAGCTCATCCAGAATAGAGAATTTACCACTGCATTGACAACTAGTTTCTTGTGTGTAGACAATCTTGAGAAAAAATGGGTCACCAGTTGGTTGTAGTGGGTAGGGTACAAGTAGGGAAGACTTTGCAGTAGACAGAGAAGAGATATTATAGAGTAGCATAGAGGAATAGAGGCCTAATGGTCTTTTGTGCAGACATAACTCTCTATATAAGACTAAGATAGAGAACATATTTTAAATTTCTGCATAGTATCTGTGTTGGTGAAGCGAGTGGGATATAAGCCTCCCATTTATGGATCAAAAGGTATCAATGCAGTTTCATCCTTGATCATGACACATATGTCAGGACTTTGAACAAAACATTGTAGACCTCAGCATGGGTAAAGCAAGTAGAGATAAGTTGGAAGACTTAAGGGCCAATAATTCTTAGCTTTGGGAGGAGAATGAGCACTTGAAAGAGCATGTTCAGATGTTCAAGAAGAAGTTATAAGAATGCCAAGAAATCCTCACTATAGTCAAAACAGATTGGGATAAACATAGAGAAAAAAATTTATACCTTTGTAATAAGGCCATCTAGGTGGATAATTGGCAAGAGGATAGGTCCACGTAGATGATGACGCAATTGCAACAAGAATTGGTAGAGAAGGAGAAGGCCTTGGAAAGGCTTCAAGAAATTATCCAGGAACATAGAGGAGCAAGGCAACCTTCCATTTCCACTATAGACACTAGAACCATGACTGAGACCACCTTAGTAAGCTCACCTTCCATAGGCTTCTTGAGAGCAGCTAGGTGAATTTGAGAAGCATACCAAGGGTATTGGCTCTAAAATCCTAAGGAAAATGGGCTATGATGGATAAGGGATTGGCAAGAGAAGACAAGGTATCTTGACCCCCTTTCCTCAGTGGCATACGTGACATGTTTGAAGTTTTTCAATTCAACCTCCTTCCTCCCAAATTCATACTCATCGCTCACATGGATGCACTTTCTTTGTAATGTCATTCCACGACACCCGAGGCATGTCCCATTTAAACAAGATTTTTGATCAAATGTACAATCCTCTGGCCTTGTACACAAAATGCTATGAATAAAGTCTCTAGATGATGTCAATGACAATATAACTGAGACACAAGGGTGTTATGCAATAATAATAATAATAACCATATTCAATGTGCTATTGAAAACAATATGTGTTACACATTGTGTTTATTCGAACATACCAAGGCTTGCATTTCTCAAAAGATCTTTGGCCCAAGTTAAGTGCACTATGTGCATCCTTGAATCTCTCATACAATTGTGTTTGTGCCATGTCAAGAAAGTGTTTACTGTGGGGTTCACAGTCCTATTTGCTTTATAGGCCTCCAACCACATGTCAATTTAACATCATTGCATCCATTACTTATTATTTAGGTTAAGATGTTTATGATTTGGAGCTTCCCAAGATCCATAGAAACATGAAACTAAATGAAATTACTCATCAAGACCACAAAGTTTGCTATTTTTATTGAGGATATTAATTGTTCACTTTATATCTCAAACCATGCAAAAATGCATGAAAGAGTGGCATGTTATAGCATAATCCCTAATGCATAAGTTTGATGAGAATAAAAATTATGTTACCTTCTCCTAGGTTACTTAAGAATCCCACCTAGATTCAAAAATGTTGTTCCAAGCATTAATGTTACAAAGGATATGTCTCCTTGATCTTGGGCTTGGGATGAGGTAGGGGGAAGAGAGCTATGGGGAATTCTCAAAATATTCGTAAAGTATCACACATTGATGTCAATGTTTCTAGAAACAAAGAAGAAGAAAGTGAAAGAGTGTGATAGATAAAGATGCATAGAATCGAGAAAAAGGGAATGATCATTCTGGAGAACAAAGGAGTGAGAATTTGATGATGCTATAAATTGAATGAACATAATTACAACCCTCATTGTTGTAATCCTAATATTAAGTTTTGTAATGTTAACAAGGTTCATTTTGTTCAAGTTGCTATATAAACATAACTAGGAACACAAAAGTTATAAAATTATACCAAGCTTAATAGAGTTTTTATTGCCAAACATAATCATTAAATAGTTTTATGTGAGACAAAGAAAAACTATGCATTGTCTTTATGATGAGCTTGACCAAACTTGTACAATATTGGTGAATTGTTGAGAGATTTATATTCAATTATTAATTATGTGTTTTGTTCCCATTATTTATTGTATTAGTGGGGATGCATTGAATTAAAGAGTAAATGGGTAAGAGGCTTGCAAATGTGTTAAAACAATAATCATCCTGGATACCAAATCTATAACCATGTCATGAATTTTAATAGGAAAACACATAGCATTATGAATGCAATAAAATAACTATGAATCAACATGTTAGATACTATTAGAGAGGTGGAATATCTGAACATGAAAAAAGAGAGATGGAATATTTGTAGTTGAAGGGTGTAGTTCTCAACAAAATCAACCATTGATAAGATAGTACCAATGAGAAATGTATCTCCGCATATTCTAAAATTCTTGTCTTGCTATCGAGCCATGTGGACATGTTGAACATGTTGTTGGTTCTTTTCAAAAAATTCTTTGATGAAGTCACATACTTGTACTTAGTGGAACAATAATAAAGACATATATTAATTCATTGTTACGATGCTTCCCGCCATCACATTTCAAAGTGCAAAATGAAAGATAATATACCATTTAAGTACTCATTACTAACTTGGGAAGTCACTAACTATATCTTTTTTATTTCATGCCTTCCCTTAGTATCATACGTGACATATTTGAAAATTTTCAATTCAACTTCCTTCCTCCCCAATTCATACTCATTGCTCACATGGATGCACTTTCATTCCACCACACCTGGGGAATGTCCCATTTAAGCAAGATTTTTGATAAAATGTACAACCCTATGGCCTTGTACACAAGATGCTATGAATAAAGTCTCTAGATGATGTCGATGGTAATATAACTGAGCATTCCTACACAAGGGTGTTATGCAATGCATGAAATGTGTTTGTGTGTGTGTGTTCCATAATAATAACCATGCTCAATGTGTTATCGACAACAATATTTGTTACACATTATGTTTATTCCAATATACCAAGGCTTGAATTTCTCAAAAGATCTTTGTCCCAAGTTAAATGCACTATGTGCATCCTTGAATCTCTCATACAATTATGTTTGTGTCACATCAAGAAAGTGTTTAATGTGGGGTTACGGTCCTATTTTCTTTGCATACCTCCAACGACATGACAATATAACATCATTGCATCCCTTACTTATTATTTAGGCTAAGATGTTTATGATTTGGAGCTTCCCAAGATACATAGAAACATGAAACTAAACGAAATTACTCATCAAGATCACCAAGCATGTTATTTTTATTGAGGATATTAATTGTTCACTTTATCTCTCCAACCATGCGAAAATGCATGGAAGAGTGGGATGTTATAGCATAATCCCTAATGCATAAGTTTGATGAGAATAAAAATTATGTTACCTTCCCCTATCTTTATTAAGGATCCCACCTAGCTTCCAAAATGTTGTTCCAAGCATTAATGCTACAAAGGATGCATCTCCTTGATATTATGCTTGGGATGAAGTAGGGGGGAGAGAGCTATGAGGCATTCTCAAAATATTTTCAAAATATTACCACAATGATGTCAATGTTTCTAGAAAGAAAGAAGAAGAAAGTGAAATAGTGTGATAGATAAAGATGCATAGAATCAGGAAAAGGGGAATGATCATTCTCGAGATTAAAGTAGTGAGCATTCAATGATGCTATAAATTGAATGAACATAATCACAATTCTCATTGTCGTAATCTTATTTGATTTATATACCTCCAACGACATGACAATCTAACATTACTACATCCATTACTTATTATTTAGGTTAAGATGTTTATGATTTGGAGCTTCCCAAGATCCATATAAACATTAAACTAAAGGAAATTACTTGTCAAGACCACCAAGTATGCTATTTTTATTGAGGATATTAATTGTTCGCTTTATCTCTCTAACCATGCGAGAATGCATGAAAGAGTGGGATGTAATAACATAGTCCCCAACGCATAAGTTTGATGAGAATAAAAATTATGTTTCCTTCTCCTAGCTTTCTTAAGAATCTCACCCAACTTCAAAAATGTTGTTCAGAGCATCAATGCTACAAAGGATACGTCTCTTTGATCTTGGGCTTGGGATGAGGTAGGGGGGAAGAGAGCTATGGGGAATTCTCAAAATATTTGCAAAGTATCACACACCAATGTCAATGTTTCTAGAAACAAAGAAGAAGAAAGTGAAAGGGTGTGATAGATAAAGATGCATAGAATCGGGAAAAGGGGAATGATCACTATGGAGAACAAAGGAGTGAGGATTTGATGATGCTATAAATTGAATGAACATTATCACAACTCTCATTGTTGTAATCCTAATTTTAAGTTTTGTGATGTTGACAAGGTTAATTTTTTTCAAGTTGCTTTCTAAACTTAATCACGAACATAAAAGTTATAAAATTTCACCAAGCATAATAGAGTTTTTAATCCCAAACATAATGATTAAATAGTTTTATGTGAAACAAAGAGAAACTATGCATTGTCTTTATGATGAGCTTGACCAAACTTGTACAAGATTGGTGAATTGTCGAGAGATTTATATTCAATTCTTAATTATGTGTTTTGTTCCCATTATTTATTGTATTAGTGGGGATGACATGAATTACATAGTAAATGGGTGAGAGGCTTGCAAATGTGCTAAAATAATAATCATATTAGATACCAATTCTATAACCATGTCATGAATTTTAATAAGAAAACACATAGCATTATGAATGCAATAAAATAACTGTGAATCAACATGTTAGATACAATTAGAGAGGTGGAATATCTGAACATGAAAAAATAGAGATGGAATATTTGCAGTTGAAGGGTGTAGTTCTCAACAAAATCAACCACTGATAAGATAGTACCAACAAGAAATATATCTCTGCATATTCTAAAATGCTTATCCTACCATCGAGCCACATGGACATGTTGAACATATTGTTGGGTATTTTCAAAGAAGTCCTTGATGAAGTCACATACTTGTACTTAGTGGAACACCGATAAAGACATACATAAATTCATTGTTACAATGCTTCCCCCCGTCACATTTCAAAGTGAAAACTAAAAGAAAAAATACCATTTAAGTACTCATTACTAATCTAGGAAGTTACCAACTTTATCTTTTTTCTTCCATGCATTTCCTTAGTATCATACATGACATATTTGAAGTTTTGCAATTCAACCTCCTTCCTCCCCAATTCATACTCATCGCTCATAGGGATGAAATTTCTTTGTAATTTCATTCCACCACACCTGGGGCATGTCCCATTTGAGCAAACTTTTTTATAAAATCTACAACCCTCTGGCCTTGTACACAAGATGCCATGAATAAAGTCTCTAGATGATTTCGGCGGTAATATAACTTAGCATTCCTACACAAAAGTCATTATGAAATACATGAAATGTGTGTGTGTGTGCGCGCGCACGCACGTGTCATAATAATAACCATATTCAATGTGATATCAACAACAATATGTGTTACACATTGTGTTTATTTGAACATACCAAGGCTTGCATTTCTCAAAAGATCTTTGGCCCAAGTTAAGTGCACTATGTGCATCGTTGAATCTCTCATACAATTGTGTTTGTGCCATGTCACGAACGTGTTTAACGTGGGGTTGACGGTTCCAAGAACCCCTTTTTGTTGGAATAAGGCCTAGTCTTCTCATGGAAGAAATTTTGTACTAGTCCCTTAATTTCTCGATTTAACTTCATGTCAGAATGAATTAGCCTACTAGTGAAGGTCCACAAATCGATTAGTCACCTGTGTTGAGGCTAACTCATATAATAAAATACTTTCGAAGGGTTTTGACATTGCATTCAATGAGATGAGATGTTTTTTTGAGCGAATGACATTTTTTTGTGATCTTGCTAATAATTGATTGTGACAAGACACGTCAAGCTGCTTTACGATCTTGAGAATGAGTTTTCTTACCAATTTTTTGAAAAGTATCCACAAGGCTTCTAACAATATGATTACTTCTTTTTGAACTTTTAACTATTTCGATGCCTAAAATTCCCGTAATAGTGGTCAAACTCCTATATTTTAACAAAGACAAAAATAATTGACATTTAGTTGCATCCGATTTTGGTTCAAAATATTATTTAATAATTTAATATGATTGATAATGAATAGTTCACTTGGGTGACTTACCATCAAATAATGCTAGACCACTTTCATTCACTTGAATGCATTTAGGAGTACTTTGGTGCACTCTGCTTTGTCTAGGTAGGGATGATGGACCCATATTCTGGCACTCTTGAGATTTTTGTTGTGGAGTTACAATTTTGGAAGAAGAGTAGACACGATCATGGGTAGATTCTAGAATGTTGGATTGTTGAACAAGAGGTTGCACCACATGAACTTCTTCACTAGGAGGTTGTGCACTAGTTGCCTCTCTATTTTCATCCATAGTATAATCAAGTTCAAACAAATCCATCATCATCTAGTAATCCACAACAACTTGTCTTGAAGAAACAATCATTGGAGGTTCACTAGAGGCCTGAATTAGATTGGCCTCTATTAAAATCCTGCACTTTTCTTCCAGTGACAGAGGAGAGATAATGGTGGCATCTATTGTGTTAGAATTTAGATTGGCCTCTACTGAAAGCTTGTGTTTTTCCATACCTAGCCTTGCATTTTCTCTTGCTTAATTGACTTTTTCCATGGGTTGTTTTTTCCTCGTACACTTTATTTATGTTTTACATTTGTTCCCCATGTTTAAAGGGATTTCCAACAAGAAAAGACAAAAACATGCCTTCCAATTACACAAAAAGACAAAAATTGTCTTCTAATTACACAAGAAGATAAAAAAATTCTTCCAATTACAAAAAAAGATAAAAAAATGCCTTCCAATTACACAACAAGACAAAATTTGCCTTCCAATTACACAACAAGACAAAAATTTCCTTCTAAAAATTTCTATCCAATTACACAAGAAGACAAGAATTGCCTTCCAATTACAAAAAACGATAAAAATTGCCTTCCAATTACACAACAAGACAAAAATTGCCTTCCAATTACACAACAAGACAAAAATTGCCTTCCAATTACACAACAAGACAAAAATTTCCATCCAATTACACAAGAAGACAAGAATTGCCTTCCAATTACCAAAAAAAGACAAAAATTGCCTTTAAATTACACAACAAGACAAAAATTTCCTTCCAATTACAATAGAAGACAAAAATTGTCTATCAGTTACACCAAAAAGACAAAAATTGTCTATCAATTACACCAAAAAGACAAAAAATGTCTTCCAATTACACAATTTTTTTTTCCAATTACACAACAAGACAAATACTTGCTTTCCAATTACATGAAAAATATAACAAGCATTTGTTGTCACTGTTGATGTTTGCGTTTGCATTTGTTGTCATTGTTTGGATTTTAGGTAAATGGAAAACATGAGACTTGAGCTCGATTTGGCACTGGCAACAACGTGCATGCATTCCTGACAAGAGCGCATGCACATTCTTGAAAAGAGTGCACACATGTTCTAAAGCATGTCCGTGCTTTTTTGAGTAATGATCCTAATGCTCATAAATGGCCAAGTACAAATGGAGCTAAGGTCCAAGAGATGGGTGTCAGGGGACTAATTTTGCGGGACTAGTTGGGAGGCGAGGACCCAAAGAAAGAGAGGGCCATAGTGAGGGTGGTGGGGATTACATGGAAGAGGTAAAGGGGATTTGGGATCCATCGATGAAGGATCCAAGGCAAGGGGGATAAGGTCAAGGGTATGGGGGGCAAAGGGTTGTGTTTGGG
>JZKD02S0050889.1:7662-21063 GCA_000966675.3 Picea glauca
AGTTTCCTTTACATCTATTTGATATGAGTGTCACAAAATAATTTAAAGTTCTATGAAAATGGCCATCTTTGTTGCTCTATGTTTTGTTTGTATTGCTTCAAATTTGTTACTTTCTCATGCGATGATATGGGAAATGATTATCATGGAATCAGAGTAATTTGGTTTTCCTTTCATATGATTGAAAATGTTTACCTTAATATTTTCTTTTCTTGTTCCACTTACATGTATTAAATGTTTATGGAGGAAAAATATCATGTTTATAAATATTGATATAATTTTTATGTGAGCGAGAAATAAAGGAGCATCACCTCTATAGAAATGAATAGGGTATCTCTAATTCCCATCAGAATTACCTATGGGGTTTTCTCTTGTTGTGGACAAGAAAAGAGATCAACAACTTCACTAGTTTCAAAGGATTGGAAACATGGATATCCTTCCCATCCAAGTCAAAGTCAATACTAGGGTTTTCAAAGGATCCTTCAAGACCTTTACCAACATACAATACCTATGTAGTTCTAGGAATATGTATGAGGGGAGGGGGGTTAGGAATTTTTATTCTAGATATACTAGAAAAAAGTCACTGGGATATTTTGAAAATTTTGTTCCAAACTCATTTCCCCAAGACCCAAAAATGATATTTTCTGAAGAAATACTTTGAGATAAAAAGTGAGACTAGTGTGTCTTACCACATTTTGTCTTAGCATACTTGTTATCACTAATTGTTTCTAGTTTTGGATCCTTATGATGTCCTGGATTTGATGTTTGTAAATCTTCTTCTATATGCCCAAAATGATGACTGTTAGGGGTCACTCGGATCCCAACATATTCTTTTCTTCTATAAATTTGGATTATTTCCTATTCGACCATATCCAAACCTATAGAAATTTTTCTTGTTTCCCAAATATTCTCGTAGATTGGGTAGTTATAGTATGCAACTAGGTGCCGATAATAGTGGAAACTCACACATATAAAGGGTACTCCTTAGTAGTCCGGGTTAAAATGAAAAATATAAACACCCCTATGGATATCTATTGTCTCTGCAAACCTTTGCTAACCTCCAATATGACCATAATGCAAACCATTCCATAGTATCATGTTTCTATATGTGTTAGGTTTTCATCATAATATTTTCCTAAATCATTGCCTATTTCCTCGAAACCATCTTTGGACCAAAAAATCAAAGTAATCCCAAGAATTCAAACCTACACGACTAGAATATACACATTGTTCGATCTAGCATGAAACTCAATGTTTCATTTCTTTAATAATAGAGTTTGTGAGCCCCATCTCTAGGGATGATGCAAAATTTTGTTTTCTTCTATTTTCCTAAACACCAAAACCAACCATCCTTTGACAAATATCATGGTTTGTGGGATGCATTCCACTAAAATTTAAAATTTGATCTATTTCTAAGCCTTCAATTACTCATTCCTCATTCTTTTAAAAATAAATCGGCCTACCAAGGCTTGATCCCCCATCTCCATTATATCATTTAATTTTTTTCTTCCTCCTAAGTTTAGGATAATTATTTCTTGACCCCTTTTTATACACTTGCATTTCTTGGGTTTCATTGATCCCTCCTATGAATGTAACCCTAGAACCTCAAAAATCAAAGGAAGCGAATCTACTCATAATCTTCCAATCCAACATTTTTACAACAAAACTAGAAATAAAGAAACCATCCTTTCTTTTCACTACACAATTACATTGGGTTTTGACCTCATTACTAAACTTGTTATGAGGGTTTGCAACAAAATACCTTGAATGCATCTCTCCCCCATCCTATTTTCAGTACAAGATAAATGTCTACAAATATGTTGGATCGAAGTCATAAATATTTTCATGGGGTGAGGCAATTGGGCATTGATGAGCCTTTGAAGGATCACTGTAGGGTATCCTCACCCTTTCCTCCACTTTTCCCATTGGCATAAAGCCATAATATGTCATGATTCGGATTATTTTCGACACGAAATGAGAGAGGAGATATAATAAAGAAATGCACAGACATATCACGTATATCCAATAATATAACAGAAATATATCAAAGATGCAACCATAGACACAGAGATACAGTAATACACGTTTTCTATTAATGAAAGAAATGTACAAAGACTGTAAAAATGCAGAGTGAAAGACTCGCTAGAATGGTGGCATCTTATCTCTGAAAAGAGATGTGACGGCTACTCGCATTTGCAGGAAGATGATTACAATGAGGCTCTAAAGGACTTTTTACAATAAGTAGGAATTCCAAAAACCCTATACATCCAAAAACATAACCCTAGGAGATGAAGCGCCAAAATTCATGTGGGCCCCGTTTGGGTAAGTGAGTACATCAACTTCCTGGGGTCGTAACTTTTGCATACGATCTCCGTTTTAGGCGTGTGATAGCTCGTTGGAAAGGTATCGTTGAGGAGATTCATTTCGGGGGATCAGTAGTTCCTGAAACTATCATTGAGAACCACTATCTCAAAAAAAATCAATGGGCCCTCAAAATGGCCCCGGAAGTTAAAACCTGCTAAAAATAGTAAATTGCCAAAATTGCCAGAAAACTATTTTGAGCCATTCAGAAAAGGTGGGTGGCCACTGATATCCAATTAGATCAATCCTCCCTCCTTGGGAAGCAATGGTCTCCATTGCGTTGAGTTCCCAAGGGAGAGGGAAAAGAGTTTGTTGAATCTGTATCTTGGTGAGCCGCTTGCCTTGCTGGAGACGTTGCACTGCTCAGTTTGTGGAAGTGTGTCTGAACCTGTTGAGGCTGAGGCTTTTCAATAGGTTGGGTGACATGAGAGGACAGTGTGCAGAAGTGATGCAACCGTCCCTCTGCGAACAGCCGCTCTCACCAGGACCTTCAACAATGCGGCCAGAAGAGTTAGCAACTCTTCTGACTCCCTCGGGAGTCTTTTACCCATAGTACACTTTCTCGACGATCTCCCTTTCACAATTCGGGAAATCAGGTTTCGCGGACTCGCGAACCTTGTGTGCACCTCTCGTGCAAATATGAAACTCTGAATCTCGATCCCCGATGTCAACGGTCAACCCTTCTGAGTATCGGGGATTTCCCTATCGGGAAATCGGAATATGAAAGGCAGCGGTTTACTTACCTTTCAAAACCCTGAACGCCGATGTGTGATGCCACGTGATATCCTTCGCTCCGTCTCCGTGGGACCCGTCACAACTCGAGACTTTGCTGTTTCTCCGTGCTCCCTTCGACTTCAAAAACGCCAAAGTGTCGAGTCCCGATTCCTCGGGATCTCATGCCACCTGTCCCTTCGATGATCGATGGCTCTGATTAAATCGGGAAATCGCAACTCGCGATTTCGACGTGCATGCAACTCTTGCACTCACCAACCCCGATATGTCGATATTCGATGACGAACGGATTCTCTCGTGCACCTACGAGTTAACCCCCTCGCAAATCCTCCGCGATCTGATGGTCTGCGGGATTTCGTGACTCTCCACAACAAATTCAAGTCGTCGATTCTCTTCCTCTTGAAGAGTTCTCCGCTTCACCACCTGCGTCCTGTGCAAATGAAGAAGAAGTACTATCCCTCTTGAGATTTTACCAACTCAGACTCCTCCAGAGTGTTTGCGCACACTCCTTGTGATCACCCTTCAACCACTCTCAATAGTACTTGAAGTCTTCCAGGTTCCGTGCTTTCACAGTCACAGCAACCCTGACCTTTCTTTTCTCAGGCTTGCTACTAATACTTCAATCCGACTTGCACTTCACCTGCACAGCTCGAATAACCCAACACGATATCTTGGTCGATGAGAATAAGAGCTTCACTATTGAACCTTCTCAACACACTCTATGCGGAGGAATTCGACTGCACTCTATGCAGGAATCTCCTGGTTCGAATAGTGAAACAATTGAAACTTATTCCCTCATTCTCTTAGGTTTCGAACCTGATATGCAATCACATATGTAGCATATAGAAGATAAGCATAAAAAGAAGAAAGTATGCAACCGCATAATATCAACAACACACAGAGATCAAACACGTCCATGAAATTGAATCAAAGCTTTCCTATTAATTCAATATTTGTACATGGGGTTTCTTCACAAGCTCTCTGCTCTGCTCTCCCTTGCTCCTGTATGAATGAGAATGAATGAATCATACAATGATACAAAGGAGGGTGCCTATATTCCGTTTTCCCTCATGAAAGCAAACTGTCTAATCTACAGTTAATTCCTATCTAACATCATTAAAACTATTAAATGCCTTCCTATCTGCATTACAATACAAGTGCGCTTCTTATGAATGCTTTCATTCAAACGACGTCGCAACAATCTTCAAAGCAATTAAAAAATGCATGTGCTGGTGCTGTCCAGCTGTATGTTCTTTACTCCACGCGCTGGCTCGCTTGATGAAGTCGTAGATACTCCTGCATCATACTCCTCGGCTCAAAAATATTTCATGGGCTCCTGTCCATGATCTCCCGCACACTATGCCCATGTTTCTGTATCACTGCCTCTGTTTCCCAGCTGGCATCCTCCACTGGGTGATTCTTCCATTTCACCAAGTACTCAAAATACTGCTTTCTCCTGGTTGTCCTGCCAACTCTTTTATCCAGTATGCACTCCACCTGTGGTTTCTACGCAACCGGTAACTGTTTCTGCCACTGGATCACTAGTTCTTCAACACTTCCAGCTCCTGCATCTTCGGCCTTATATGGGTATAGGTCCGAGATATTAAATATCAGGGATATCCCGATGCCCTCTGGCAACTCAAGTTCATATGCATTTTCCCCAAATTTCTTCAGGACTCTACATGGCCCAATTTTCTTCATCTTGAGCTTGTTATACGTCCCCCTTGGGAACCTTTCTTTTCTCATGTGTGCCAAAACCATGTCCCCAACTTCAAACTAAAGATGCCTCTTTCTTTGATTGGCTCTGCGCTTGTACTCCTGATTCGCTTTCTGCAATCACTGCTTCACTTGTGTGTGAAGTTCTTGCATTGCTTCAGTGAATTCCTCAGCTCTCGCGCTGCTAGTTTCAGCCTGTTCTGACTCCCTGAGCTCAGAAACTCCTCTTGGCTATGTCCCATACAAAATCTGAAATGGGCTCTTACCTGTACTCCGATTGACTGAATCATTCTACGCAAATTCTGCCTGTGGTAGGATCTGATCCCAACTGCTGTGATGCTCAGTCACCAGGCTTCTCAACAGATCCCCCAAGCTTTTGTTGACTACTTTTGTCTGCCCATCTGTCTATGGATGGTAAGCAAAGATGAATGCCAAGTCAGTCCCCAACTTCTTCCATAGAGTCCTCCAAAAGTGACCTATGAACTTGGTATCCCGATCCAAGACTATGCTTCTCGGCAGTCCATGTAATCGCACAATCTCTTTGAAAAACAAGTTCGCGATGTGGGTTGCATCGTTGGTCTTATGACACGGAATAAAATGTGCCATTTTTGAGAATCTGTCCACCACCACAAAGATGGAATCAACTCCTCGTTGTGTTCTCGGCAAACCCAACACAAAATCCATACTAATGGCTTCCCACGGCCTCTCGGGTATGGGCAATGGTTGATAGAACCCTGTGTTTTGTTTTCGGCCCTTCGCATGTTGACATATTCGGCACCTGTCAACAAATCACTTTACATCAGCGCGCATGCCCGACCAACAATATGATTCGCTCAACTTGGCGAATGTTTTTTCATGCCCAAAATGACCTGCTAAGCCTCCACTGTGTTTTTCCTTTACCAAATTCTCTCTCATAGAGCAATCTGGAATGCACAATTGATTGCCCCGAAACAACAATCCATCCTGGATCAGGTAGTCTATCCAAGGACTCCGATCCCTGAGAACTGGGTTCTTGACTGCCTCGTATGCCTCGCCAAAGTCTGCATCACCTTCATACATATCTTTCAGATTTTCAAAACCCAAGGTTTTGACTCTGAACTCCTGCAGCAACAAACATTTTCTACTCAAGGCGTCAGCCACCTTGTTCGCAGTCCCCGAAATGTGCTTTATCACAAACGTGAAATTTTTCATGTACTCTACCCACTTTGCATGCTTCTGATTCAACTTCTCCTGTTGACTCACGAACTGCAATGCGTGATTATCGCTGTACAAAACGAATTCCTTGGGTATCAAGTAATGCCTCCACTTTTTCAATGCCTGTANCCCATCCTATTTTCAGTACAAGATAAATGTCTACAAATATGTTGGATCAAAGTCATAAATATTTTCATGGGGTGAGGCAATTGGGCATTGATGAGCCTTTGAAGGATCACTGTAGGGTATCCTCACCCTTTCCTCCACTTTTTCCATGGGCATAAAGCCATAATATGTCATGATTCGAATTATTTTCGGCACGAAATGAGAGAGGAGATATAATAAACAAATGCACAAACATATCGCGTATATCCAATAATATAATAGAAATATATCAGACATGCAACCATAGACATAGAGATACAGTAATACATGTTTTCTATTAATGAAATAAATGTACAAAGACTCTAAAAATGTAGAGTGAAAGACTTGCTAGAATGGTGGCATCTTATCTCTAAGAAGAGATGTGACGGCTACTCGCATTTGCAGAAAGATGATTACAATGAGGCTCTAAAGGCCTTTTTACAATAAGTAGGAATTCCAAAAACCCTATACATCCAAAAACCTAACCCTAGGAGATGAAGCGCCAAAAGTCATGTGGGCCCCGTTTGGGTAAGTGAGTACATCAACTTCCTGGGGTCGTAACTTTTGCATACGATCTCCGTTTTAGGTGTGTGATAGCTCGTTGGAAATGTATCGTTGAGTAGATTCATTTCGGGGGATCAGTAGTTCCTTCAACTATCATTGAGAACCACTATCTCAAAAAAAATTCATTTGGGCCCTCAAAATGGCCCCGGAAGTTAAAACCTGCTAAAAATAGTAAATTGCCAAAATTGCCAGAAAACTGTTTTGAGCCATTCAGAAAAGGTGGGTGGCCACGAATATCCAAATGGATCAATCCTCCCTCCTTGGGAAGCAATGGTATCCATTGCGTTGAGTTCCCAAGGGAGAGGGAAAAGCGTTTGTTGAATCTGTATCTTGGTGAGCCGCTTGCCTTGCTGGAGACGTCGCACTGCTCAGTTTGTGGGAGTGTGTCTGAACCTGTTGAGGCTGAGGCTTTTCAATAGGTTGGGTGACATGAGAGGATGGTGTGCAGAAGTGATGCAACCGTCCCTCTGTGAACAACCGCTCTCACCAGGACCTTCAACAATGCGGTCGGAAGAGTTAGCAACTCTTCTGACTCCCTCAGGAGTCTTTTACCCATAGTACACTTTCTTGGTGATCTCCCTTTCACAAGTCGGGAAATCATGTTTCATGGAATCGCAAACCTCGTGTGCACCTCTCATGAAAATATGAAACTCCGAATCCCGATCCCCGATGTCAACGGTCAACCCTTCTGAGTATCGTGGATTTCCCTATCGGGAAATCAGAAGATGAAAGGCGGTGATTTACTTACCTTTCAGAACCCTGAACGCCGATGTGCGATGCCACGTGCTATCCTCTGCTCCGTCTCCGTGGGAACCATCGCAACTCGGGACTTCATTGTTTCTCCGTGCTCCCTTCAACTTCAAAAACGCCGAAGTGTCGAGTCCCGATTCCTTGGGATCTCGTGCCACCTGTCCCTTCGATGATCGATGGCTCTGATTAAATCGAAAAATTGCAACTCGCGATTTCGACGTGCATGCAACTCTTGCACTCACTAACCCCGATATGTCGATATTCGATGACGAACGGATTCTCTCATGCACCTGCGAGTTAACCCCCTCGCAACTCCTTCGCGATCTAACGGTCTGCGGGATTTCGTGACTCTCCACAACAAATTCAAGTCGTCGATTCTCTTCCTCTTGAAGAGTTCTTCGCTTCACCACCTACGTCCCGTGCAACTGAAGAAGAAGTACTATCCCTCCTGATATTTTACCAACTCGGACTCCTCCAGAGTGTTTGCGCACACTCCCTGTGCTCACCCTTCAACCACTCTCAACAGTACTTGAAGTCTTTCAGGTTCCGCGCTTTCACAGTCACAACAACCCTGACCTTTCTTTTCTCAGGCTTGCTACTAAGACTTCAATCCGACTTGCACTTCACCTACACGACTCGAATAACCCAACACGATATCTTGGTCGACGAGAATAAGAGCTTCACTATTGAACCTCCTCAACGCACTCTATGCGGAGGAATTCGACTGCACTCTATGCAGGAATCTCCTGGTTCGAATAGTGAAACAATTGAAACTTATTCCCTCATTCTCTCAATTTTTGAACCTGATATGCAATCACATATGTAGCATATAGAATATAAGCATAAAAAGAAGAAAGTATGCAACCACATAATATCAACAACACATAGAGATCAAACACATCCATGAAATTGAATCAAAGCTTTCCTATTAATTCAATATTTGTACATGGGTTTCTTCACAAGCTCTCTGCTCTGCTCTCCCTTGCTCTTGTATGAATGAGAATGAATGAATCATACAATGATACAAAGGAGGGTGCCTATATTCCATTTTCCCTCTTCAAAGCAAACTGTCTAATCTACAGTTAATTCCTATCTAACAGCATTAAAACTATTAAATGCCTTCCTATCTGCATTACAATACAAGTGCACTTCTTATGAATGCTTTCATTCAAACAAAGTCACAACAATCTTCAAAGCAATTCAAAAATTCATGTGCTGGTGATGTCAAACTGTATGTTCTTTACTCCACGCGCTGGCTCGCTTGATGAAGTCGTAGATACTCCTGCATCATACTCCGCAGCTCAAAAAGATTCATGGGCTCCTGTCCATGATCTCCCGCACACTATGCCCATGTTTCTGTATCACTGCCTCTGTTTCCCAGCTGGCATCCTCCACTGGGTGATTCTTCCATTTCACCAAGTACTCAAAATACTGCTTTCTCCTGGGCATCCTGCTAACTCTTTTATCCAGTATGCACTCCACCTGCGGTTTCTATGCAACCGGTAACTGTTTCTGCCACTGGATCACTGGTTCTTCAACACTTCCAGGTCCTGCATCTTCGGCCTTATATGGGTATAGGTCTGAGATATTAAATATAGGGGATATCCCAATGCCCTCTGGCAACTCAAGTTCATATGCATTTTCCCCAAATTTCTTCAGGACTCTACACGGCCCAATTTTCTTCATCTTGAGCTTGTTATACGTCCCCCTTGGGAACCTTTATTTTGTCAAGTGTGCCAGAACCATGTCCCCAAATTCAAACTGAAGCTGCCTCTTTCTTTGATTGGCTCTGCGCTTGTACTCCTGATTCACTTTCTGCAATCGCTGCTTCACCTGTGTGCGAAGTTCTTTCATTGCTTCAGCGAATTCCTCAGCTCTCGCGCTGCTAGTTTCAGCCTATTCTGACTCCCTGAGCTCAGAAACTCCTCTTGGATATGTCCCATACAAAATCTGAAATGGGCTCTTACCTGTACTCCGATTCACTGAATCGTTCTACGCAAATTCTGTCTGTGGTAGGATCTAATCCCAACTACTGTGATGCTTAGTCACCAGGCTTCTCAACAGATCCCCCAAGCTTCTGTTGACTACTTCCATCTGCCCATCTGTCTGTAGATGGTAAGAAAAGATGAATGCCAAGTCATTCCCCAACTTCTTCCATAGAGTCCTCCAAAAGTGACCTATGAACTTGGTATCCCGATCCGAGACTATGCTTCTCGGCAGTCCATGTAATCACACAATCTCTTTGAAAAACAAGTTCGCGATGTGGGTTGCATCGTTGGTCTTATGACACGTAATAAAATGTGCCATTTTCGAGAATCTGTCAACCACCACAAAGATGGAATCAACTCCTCGTTGTGTTCTCAGCAAACCCAACACAAAATCCATACTAATGGCTTCCCACGGCCTCTCGGGTATGGGCAATGGTTGATAGAACCCTGTGTTCTGTTTTCGGCCCTTCGCATGTTGACATATTTGACACCTGTCAACAAATCACTTTACATCAGCGCGCATGCCCGGCCAACAATATGATTCGCTCAACTTGGCGAATGTTTTTTCATGCCCAAAATGACCTGCTAAGCCTCCACTGTGTTTTTCCTTTACCAAATTCTCTCTCATAGAGCAATCTGGAATGCACAATTGATTGCCCCGAAACAACAATCCATCCTGGATCAGGTAGTCTATCCAAGGACTCCGATCCCTGAGAACTGGGTTCTCGACTGCCTCGTATGCCTCGCCAAAGTATGCATCACCTTCATACATATCTTTCAGATTTTCAAAACCCAAGGTTTTGACTCTTAACTCCTGTAGCAACAAACATTTTCTGCTCAAGGCGTCATCCACCTTGTTCRCAGTCCCCGAAATGTGCTTTATCACAAACATGAAATTTTGCATGTACTCTACCCACTTTGCATGCTTCTGATTCAACTTCTCCTGTTGACTCATGAACTGCAATGCGTGATTATCGCTGTACAAAATGAATTCCTTGGGTATCAAGTAATGCCTCCACTTTTTCAATGCATGTATGATGGCATAGAACTCCTTATCGTACGTGGAGTACTTCGGCTTTGCATCATCCAGCTTCTCGCTGTAATATTCCACAAGTCTGTCATCCTGACTCAAGAACCCTCCAACAACATACCCACTGGCGTCACATTTCACCTGGAAGGTTTTCTGAAAATCAGGCAACACTAACACTGGTTGCTCGGTGATCTTCCGCTTCAACAGATTGAAGCTCTGTTTAGCCTCTGTTGTTCAACGGAAAACCTTATGCCTCTTCTTCATAGTTTCCATCATTACGGCATTGATTCCACTAAAATTCTGAATGAATTTTTTGTAGAAGCTTGCCAATCCATGGAAGCTCCTTACCTCAAAAGCATTCCTTGGCGATGGCCAATTCCTGATTACATTCACCTTCTCAGGATCCATCTTCAATTCATTTGCCGAGATTACAAAGCCCAAATAAATGAGTTTTGTCTGCATGAAGGAACACTTCTTCAAATTGATCAGCAACTTCTCCTGCTGCAGTCTTCTCATCACAATGGCCAAATGCCTCAAGTGTTCAGCCTTGGTCTTGCTGAAAATCAATATGTCGTCCAAGTATACGACCACAAATTTGCCAATGAATTCCCACAGGACTTCATTCATTAGCCTCATAAATGTGCTTGGCGCATTTGTCAAACCAAATGGCATGACCAACCATTCGTACAAACCCTCGTTTGTTTTGAATGTTGTTTTCCAGTCACCTCCCTCTCTCATCCGGATCTGATGATATCCGCTCTTGACATCTATCTTTGAAAAATAATTTTCCCCACTCAGGCAATCCATCAAGTCGTCCATTCTCGACAGTGGAAACCTATATCTGATGGTAATTTTATTAATCGCCCCGGAGTCTGTACACATCCTCCATCCTCCATCCTTCTTCGGACTCAGTACTATTGGAACAACACATGGACTAAGACTCTCTCTCACTAGTCCCTTGTCCTGCAGATCATGTACCTGCCTTTTGACTTCCTCATTCTCCTGAGGTGTCAACCTATACGCTGCCTTATTTGGAAAACTTTCCCTGGGTATGAGGTCAATGTGGTGACTCACACTCTGCATCGGTGGCAATGAATGAGGTAGTTCGTCAACGATGATATCAGCAAACTCTCCCAGCAGTTCATGAATCTCTTTCGGCAAGTCTTCCACTCTTGTGCTTGTCAGGACAATTTTCGGCTTCCTGACAACAAAGAATTGTGGATCCTCATCCTTCTCCAGCTCTGTGAGAAGCTCTTTCCCACTCATGAGAAGTATCATGCTAGTTACTTCCGGGTCCACCTTCTTATCCTTCCTCAGAAGCAATGTATGTGTTCTCCCATCTTTCTTCAAGGTGTATGTGTTCCTCCTTCCGTCATGAACAACATTTCTGTCAAACTGCCATGGTCTTCCCAATAATACATGACAGATATCCATGGGAATGACATCACATAGAATTTCATCCCTATATTCACCCATCTTAAAATTAACCAAGCATTGTTTTGTAACACATACCTGGTGTCCTTTCTATAACCATGTCACTTTGTATGGACTCGGGTGTTTGTTCATTTTCAGCTCCAGCTTCTCCACCATCTCAGTTGAAACGAGATTGTCGGTGCTCCCACTGTCCACTATGACCTTGCATTTCTAGCCTTTGGTCTTGCAAGTCGTTCTGAACAGTCTGCATCTCTGAGCTGTGTCCTCCACCTCTTTCTCAGGTTTCAAAAGGACCTTATGCACTGTCAGTGACTTCCCACTTCCAGTGTCTTCATCCTCCACATCACACCTCTGTGCTTCTATGACGTGAGCTTCTTCTCTATCCATCTTCCTGTCTAGACAGTCCACGACTTTGTGACCGTCTTTACCACACGTAAAACATGTGATAATTCCTCCTCTGCCCCTTCCTCTACCTCGGGTATGAGGAAATGTATTGGCATCAGCGTAATCTCCTTGTTGATCTGTTTGTTGTCTCCTCGGCTCAGCATATTGCTGCCTCTACTGTGAGGTTCCACCTCTTTCATCTTTTCCCCGAGGCCTCTTCCAATCCTCCTTGGGCTTTCGAGTTCTCTCTTGGGCAAATTCTTTGCCTCTAGGCTAGCTTCTGCCTCGCCCTCGCTGTCCCTGCTTGCAACTCAGCTTCTCTTTGGCTTTTAGAGCCATCTGGTATGCATCCTCAACTGTTCGGATGGTCAACATGCTTAGCTCATCCTGTATGTCGTACCTCAACCCATTCAGGTATCTTGCCACCTTTTCTTCATCACTCTCCCGACGACCAGCTCGAATGTTGAGCCTGTCAAATTCCTCGGTGTACTCCTTCACCGTCATCATCTTTTGTCTCAAGTTCTGCATGTGCCTGAACAAAGTGATATGGTAATCCCTTGGAATAAACTTCGCCTTCATCTTTGCGATCATCCGATCCCAGCTTTTGATCTTTTGTTTTCCCTTGTAATGCCTGTCTGCCTGCAGCTCGTCCCACCATAAGGCTGCATGTCGCTTCAGCTTTGTGATGGCATGCCTTACCTTCTTGTCCTCTTCGATGTCTTCATAATCGAAGTAGGTGTCGAGTGCTCGGATCCAATCCAACAATTCTTCTGCGTTTATACTTCCCTCATAAACAGGAATGTCCATCTTCATCTTCGATCTCATCCTCGAAATGGCTCTAATCAACCTCTCGGTTGATGCGTCTTCTGCTGAGACTTCCTCTACATTGCGTCCAGCCTCCTCTTCTACCTCGGAGTCACTGAACTATGTTGCACCAACACCACGTCTCTGGGTGGTCTCCATTTCTTCAAGTCTGGCTCGGAGATCCCTCATCTCTCGTTCCATCTTAGCATTACCTGCTGGCCTACCCCTTCTTCGAGCATCCCTGTCCTCATGATCAGGTGACTGCCTTTCTCTTCTGGGCGGCATGGTGTATCTGCTTCCCTC
>JZKD02S0050955.1:10161-28459 GCA_000966675.3 Picea glauca
TTTAGGCCATTAGTTGTAATTTAGATTAGTAATGTTATTTTAATTATGTCGGCTTTAGGCCATTATTTGTAATTATACCTCCTAGTCTCCTATATATACCAAGGAAACATTTTCAATTTGAATCATCTTGTACTTGAACATTTAAGTGGGGTAAAAGGAGGTTGCCCCCTCGAAGAGGCTTATTATCTGAAATTATCTCTGTTTCAAGGCATTGAGTACTTTCCTGAGGCTTTTCCATCCTATATTGATGTTTGGTTCTTAACAATTTGGCAGAAGTCCAATTGAACCAACTCTTTATACAAAGGTAAACCAGAAAGGTAAAATTTTGATTGTTTGTTTGTATGTTGATGACATGATTTTTACTGGAGATCTATCTGTAGATGATTTTAAAAATGTCATGAAAAGAAAGTTTGAAATGACTGATTTAGGATTGACGAAGTATTTTCTTAGAATTGAAGTAGATCAATCTAATGATGGTATTTTCATTTGTCAAACTAACTATGCAAATGAAGTATTGAAAAGGTTTAGAATGTTGAATTGTAAACTAGCTGCAACATCTATGGCAACTAGTATTAAACTCAACAAGTATGATGAGGGATCATACATTGATCCAACTCTGTATAAGAGGATGCTTGGAAGCCTTATGTACTTAAATGCAACCAAAACTGATATCATGTTTGTTGTAAGTTGGATTTCAAGATTCATGGAGACTACGAAGAGTACTCATTGGCAAGCAGGAAAGAGGATCCTGAGATATGTTGCTGGAACAACTAACTTTGGTATCCGATACACATCAAATTTAAACTTTGAGCTGATCAGATATACTGATAGTGATTTTGCAGGTTCCATTGATGACAGGAAAAATACATCTGGGTCTGTGTTTAGTCTTGGATCTGGAGCAGTGGCATGGGCATCAAAGAAACAACCCATTGTGACTCTATCTTCTATTGAGGCAGAGTATGTTGCAACAATTGCAGCTGCATGTCAAGCTGTGTGGATGAGAAGAGTCTTGAATGAATTGTTGCATGACCAGACTGATGCAACCTAAATTGTCTGTGACAGTAAATCTGCTATTGCATTGTCAAAGAATCATGTTTTTCACAAACAGAGTAAGCACATTGATACGAGGTATTATTTCATTCATGAGTTGGTAAATGACAAATAATTTTTTGTTCACTTCTGCAAGTCTAAAGAACAATTTGTAGACATATTTACGAAGCCTTTGGGAAATGAACTGTTTAAGATTCATAGAAGTAATATTGGGGTCTATAAGTTGTAATCCATTGTTTACAACAATTTTGTTTTACTTTTTTTAGTTTGTTTGGATATGAAATGATTAAGAGGGATTATGTCAGAGATTAATCATTTCACTGCCTGGAAACCAACGGATCGGTGGCCATCTTGACCCTTCAGGAATCGAATATTTAGTTACTCTAAATGGTGGCTGACTTAACCTTTGAAGGCAACGAAATTCTACCACTGCCTTCATTAAATTTTATCATTTCTAAAATCACAGGGGCAATTGGTGTTAGTATAAATAAATGAAGAACGGATTGTAAATATGGGTGTGATCTAAAGAATCACATTTTCGAATTGAAGTCGTTTTGAATTCTCTCTGTGAAATTTCTGAAAAACATTTTTGAATTGAATATGTTATTCTTGCGTGCACTGTGTTTATGATTTCCTGTTATTGATTTTTTAAACTTGTTTTATTCCTTTGATAAAAATTCATTTTTGAGCATGTTATCACACTAAGTCGCCTTGGGTCTCTTTTTTTGTTTTTGTTAAAACGAAAAATTAAAAAATAAAAACCTTAGATTCTTATTTTCTCTTTAAAATAAATTTCTCATCCATTAAATGTTATTTACGATAAGACCCCTTAGGATGACTAAACCTTTGAGTCATAGCTCATGTGTTGATCCACAATTCAATTTTTGGTCCTTAAACCCTTATGAGATCATGGTCTATTCTTTATGTCCCCTCTCGTGATTCATCCCTAGGTTGATATCTCCCATGACTAGAATGATGTGACACACCTCTCCCCTCACTCATGACCTCACATGCATACCTCATCACCCCACTCACGTGTCCAATCATTTTTTTGATTTGGAGAGCGCTACCCACTCAGAAGGCATTTTCGTAATGCCTGTCACGTTTATCATTCATCCACTCCAAGTCATGATTGCCATGATTGATACCTTAACCCTTGTTTTCAGTGCCATAAGTTGATTGAAATGCTTTCAAAATATCTTTCATTTATGATCCTTGGTAACAGTTTCTAAATTTGAAACATTCAGTAGTGATGCACTGTGTAAGTTTTCTAGTTCAGATCAGATGATCGCATGTCCTCTAAATCCAATGCTGTGAGAGATTTCAGGGCTGAAGTTTCCTCAATCTCATCCTAAGATCGTGTTGAGGAGCTCAACAATTATCGACTTCATAGGTATCCTGTGCAACCTCCTTCGCATATTAATTTTCATAAGAGAATTGTTCTCAGGTTTTGGTTTGCTAAGCTTGTAGCGTAGTATGGGAGCCATATTTTCATTCCTACAATTATCTTCACTCGTATCCATAGTCTGATTATTGTTGTTAGTCATAGCCTTTGAAAGTCACAAGCCTGAAATAGCCTATCCTCTGTGTATGTGTTGCACTACGTAGAGGCACTGCTCAAATCTCTTTGATTATCCTTTGCTTCTTTTCATCCTATACGAAGAGTCATTTCAGAATTACTTCCTCATAGTCTACACTCTGAAAACCTGTATAAGCTTGAGGGTCCATTTCTCATTGTCAAGTTCATTTTCTAGGCACTGCTAATTTGGAGGGACATCCTTGTGCATTTGAGACTTGAATTGAATTTTTATGGTCAATAACATCTCTTACAACCTCTTAAGAACCCTCTTTCTGAGTCATGGAGACCCCTCAGTCGAATAAAACACACAAAGGCGGCAAGATAGTTTGAACAGAGCCTATGGACATGCACCTTTTCGACAAAGAACCCATGGAAAGGGAAATGTTTTGAAGAGCAGGATGCCTCTCTTTCTGCCAGACCAGGCAGAGAGGCCACTCAGAAGTAGCAAAGAAATTTGCATTAAATTTTGATGGAAAGAAAATTAGAGTTGGAGATCTGGAATTTGAGGTGACTGAAGCCTCCATCTCAGATGCAACAGGGATCCCCATTTCAAGAGAAAATTTGTTCAAGGCCATGGTATTGAGTTCACCTTTTGTTAAAGATATTTTCAAGCCTGAATACCAAGCCAATGATTTATCTGAGAGGGTTCCAAGGAATCAGTTGATTGACCAATTTGACAGAATGTTGAAAATCATACAGAGATATTTTAGTTTTGAAGGGATATTTAACACCCAGTATAATTACCACATATGGTTGTTGTTGAATTTTACTGGTAAGGTTCAGATGAATATTCCATATTACCTACTGAGAAGTATAGGTAAAATGGAAGATAGGGTGCAATCCAAATCCAAGGATGTGGACTCCAGTCTTTTCCACTCTGGACTTATCAGGATGCTTGTCTCTGAAGAGTTGGGAAAGAAAGAGATCTCCTGGGAGAATTTTTTGGTCACTTCTCAATTCAAGCTGGACCCAACACCTACCCCCCAATCATAGATTGCAGGCTCTTCATCACCTACCAGTACTAAAACAGGGATCATCAAGAAGAGAAAGGGTAGAGCCCCTGTTTTAGAGATCAATAAGCAAGCCAGGGAAGCTGAGTAGGAAGTTTTTCCTTCCCCACACAGAGATTTCTCACCACCACCTCCACCAGGGCTAGAAGAAGTTCCATCTTCTACCAAGGTGACATCAAAAAAAGGGAAGAAGCTTCTCTTTCCCTCTCCTCCTCGAGCAGTTGAAATCAAAGGTAAAAGACCTTTCACTAGGTCATCGATTCCTAAGGGGGATTTCAAAGGACAACCTTTACCAAAAACCCCCATACATAAGAAGAAAGGGAAAGGCATTGAAAAAGATGTAGAGGAGAAACAAGAAACCCCTGTATAGAAAATCAAGGGTAAAGGTACCAAAAGACCTTTAGAGAGGGAAGATGAAATCTCTGTGAAGGATTGTAAAAAACCTATGAAGAATAAAGAAAAGGTTGTCGTGCAAGAGAAGAAGCATAAAGGAAAATGTTTTGAGAAGATGGATGAAACATGCAAGGAAACTTCTGTGTATATGGAAGAAAAGGACGAGAAGAAGCCTACTGAGACTGCACATGTCCCCAACCCCCTTGGCAGCCAGACCTACAAAATGATTATTAAGCAGTTTAGGGATGCAAGGAGAGAAATAGCTCATCTAAAAGCAGAAGACAAGGTCCACTTGGCTCAGATGAATGAGCTCATGATTGGATACAACCATACCCTGGACTTGGCAAGGTTTGCAGCGAGAAAGGCTCTACCTCTTTGTAAACAGCTGAAGAATATTTAGAGAAATAACAGGGGTTTACAGGCTCAGAACAGGAAGCTAAAGGCAGAACTGAAGCATTTCCAAGATGAAGTAACCCAAAATAATTTATAGGTTTTTCTTGAGGCTTCCATTGAATATGACAAACCAATAGCTAAGGAGAGCACAACTATATTGAAGAATCCCTTCAGTGCTAAGAAGAAGAAGTCTACTGAGTTAGTTGGAGACACTCTTTCCACCAGAAAGAGTGTGAGGCTAAGTGTTAAAATGAAAAAGTAGATGGTAGTGGTAGTAGATGGTAGAGTTGTTCCTTCTTGGGAAGGTTAACTGATATGCACATATTGAGTTTTGCCTTCTATACAGGCTTCTATGTGTTTAGCTATATGAATTTTGGAATTTTTTGCTAAGTACTAGCTTCACTCACTAGTAAAAGCACCTAAGTAAATTGATTTGTCATCATGCAAGGACAAAAACAACTCTACACACATTCAGAGTTCAAGGACACTGCATTTTTGGCATAGCTACCCAAGCCCTTATGCATACGCAATATAGGTGGCGCCGCATAATATTTTACAGAACGCAGAATTGTCATACAGGTGCTACCCACATGCGCTATCCATAGGCATTGCGTAATATCTTATAGAGAACAGGTTCACAGACAGGCGCTACTCAAATTTTCAATAGAGGACATATGTAGCCACAGATATGAAGCACAAGGGTGCTACCCATAGGTGCTACCTTCTCTCCTTGTTCCATTTTAGGGGGCGCTACACAGAATTGCTACCCAAGGGAGTAGCCAGCAAACACCAGGGATCTAGGAAGACTAAGCCAACAGTTTTGGATAAGTCAATAATGGAGTAAATGACAGAAGTAGAAGTTGGTGTGCAGAGGACAACTACAAGCTCCAAAGGGACAGATGGAAAAACTAGAGCTGAGCATCAAAAGAAGATCAAAGCAGTTAGAAGAACGATTGGGTTTGGTCACCAACACTTCCCTATTTTATAGCATAAGCTGTTATCTTAGTTGTTAGAATAAATAAATGTTTTGAAATTTTTAAGGAAAATAGGCCAGCTCATACCTCTAGTTGTTGCCTCCCTTTCTTGTTATAAATAGATAGATGAATTTCGTTAATGGGTTCGTATGGTAGAGTAAGGCTCCCAAGAAACTATAATATTTTTGATAAAGTGATTGTGATCTAGTATGTACTGGACTTAAGACTTTTTGACTAATAGAAATCAACTCCTATTTCATACTATTTGCTTCTAATGGTAAATGTTCATATTTAAATGCTTCATATGGATGAATGTGGTAATGATATGATGGATGTTTGATCATTTTATTGTCATGGTGTTTATTTATCTCCTTAGTTTCTAATTTCAAGAAGATCTTGTTTTAAGAAACTTTCTTCCTTTGGGTTTTTGTGGACCTGATGTTTGCAGTAGCTCTTACATTCCTCTCATTCAAGTCTTATTTCTACCCATGTTTACTTCCAAACTACTGGTTGAAATTAGTCAAGACCTTATTTGTTGTTACATGTTAGCCTTGTTTCTGAGTGAGGATATTATCATTTCTAGTTTTTCCATTCGACCTTTCAAAAAACACTCATACTTTCACATATCATCTAATGGGTACTGGGTTTACCTTCCTTGCAATCAGAAGGTGACTCCTAGTGCTAACATTTTTGGTGCCGTTGTTGGGGAACGATTTGAAGACTTTTCCCTGGGATAGAACGACAATGATTACTAGCTCTCAAGGTGCATTGGGACTTAGTATTTTGAAGATTTCATCTTGCACTTGGCGACTCCATTGATTCATCTCTGGTGCCTAAAGGAAGCATACGAGATCAAGTCCACAATTACCTTTGGTTCCACCTGAGGATGACCTAGAGAAGATAATCAAGAAGGGAAAAGCTTGTAAAAAAGGTTTTTCTGCTACTACTACAAGTGCTTTTGGTTAGTTGCCTAATTCCACTCTTGATACTATAGTTGTTTTATCAAGTAAGCTTCCTTTATCTTCTACTGAAGTGTCTAAAAAGATATATTTTGAAGAGTTTCTTGTTGAATGCTCTACCTTTGAAACTGAATTGAAAGAAGAAAACATTGATATATTCTCCTCCTATGATATTGAGAAGTGTTTCAGTCTTGATAGTCTTGAAGATTTCCCACGTTAGGTTTTGCTACACCTCTCTCTGTTAAAACTTTAGCTGCTAAAGAAGTAGGAACTTCATCTCCTTCGCATACCTTATCATCCTCTTCCAAGACTCCACCCGCTGTTGTGAAGACTGAAATCTCCCCTTTATCCTTTTCCCCTTCTCCTAATCTGCACACAGCCAGATCTCCTTCTCCTGCTTGTTCACCTAGAATCCAAAATCAAATGGCAGTTGTTAAGCCCCCTGCAAATAGGATGGATGCCATAGTGGCTACAAGATATGCTCCTCTAGTTTTTCCTCAGCCAATGAATGCTCTTCTCCTTGGAGATTATTTGAAATATATGCCCAAGTTTACTGGAGAAGAAGACATAACAACTGAGGAACATATTGATGCTTTGCATAGCTATGAAAATAACCAAAACATTGAAAATGAAGATGTTTGGATGAGGATTTTTTTCCAAAGCCTTTTTGGTGAATCTAGGAAGTGGTTTAGGGCATTGGATGAAGCCTTCTTGAGGCATTGGATGAAGCCTTCATGCTCCCCAAATCCTTCCTAAAGATCCCAAAAACAGAGAGAGAGAGATGATAAGAGGATTCAAGCTCCTTTTCAGAATAATCTGGTTGCTGATGAAGACGAAGAAGAGGTAGAGTTTGATCCTGAGATCCACTATTTAGGTGATCCATCCCCATCCCCACACTTGACTCAATCCTCTTATGAGCAATCTTTAATGGATATTCAAATAAATGAGTTAAGAAAGGGAGAAAAAACGAAGGAAAATACTAGTAGATATAATCTGAGATCTAAGAAGAATGAAGAAACATGTGTTTCCCCTAATCAGCCTGTTCGGAAAGAAGATTCTTCCAGGACTGTGACAGTGAGAAGCAAGGAAAAAGATTCTCAAAACCCACAACTTCTAATCAGAAATACTCCTCCTGAAACCAAAGGGAATTTGAATCCTCCCCCCTCCTTCAGTTTTGAGAATGAGATCCAGAAAATTAAGATCCCTGTACCATTTTTGGAATTGATAAAAAATGAAGAATTTAAAAAAAATCTGACAAAAATGTTATAGCCCGATGCCTCTCCTAATTCCACTGATTCAATAAATATTCAATATGAAAAACTAGCTGTGAATTTAGGCCCTTTGATAGAAGACAGAGATGACTCATCCCCTCCCTTCTATACTTCTCTCAATATTCATGACAAGGTGTTGCATAACTGTCTTTTGGATTAAGGAGCCTCCCATAATCTTATGCCAAAATCTGTTATGGATGAACTTGGACTGGAAATCACTAAAACCTATCCTAACTTATATTATTTTGACTCTAGTAAAGTAAAATGTCTGAGGGTCATTAAGGATATGGTTGTGACTCTATTTCAGCTGCCCATGAAAAGTATACTTATGGATGTTGTGGTGGTTGATGTTCCTCCCAAGTTTGGCATGCTTTTGTCAAGGTCTTGCATAAAATGACTTGGGGGAACTTTGCAGATGGATCTCTCATATGCAAATATCCCGGTGTTTGGTGGGGAGCATAGAAGACTTTACAGAGAAGACTAGTTGGATTACATTAATAGTGATGAAGAAAACCATGCTAATCATCTTGTTTTTTCTCTTGATACTGATTTGGGGTCCAACATCATGCAGCTCACTGATGCTCCTAAAACTCCTCTTGAAATAAGAAAAAAGTCTGCTAGCTTGACTGAAGAACCTCCTCTAACCAATTCTATTTGGAAGATGTTCTTTGATGGAGCCTCTTCTAAGGAAGGTGTCGATGCTAGAGTGATCTTTGTCTCACCAACTCATGAAACCATATCTTTGTCATACAAACTAGAATTTGAAACTATCAACAATGTGGCAGAGTATGAAGCTCTTGTTTTGGGGTTGAGAGATGCAAAGGATATGGAGATTAAAAAAATGTTAGTATTTGGAGATGTTGAATTGATAGTCCATCATACCAAAAATATTTGCCAAACTAAGCACCCTAGGCTTAGATCATATAGAAATGAAGTATGTGACCTAGTGGAGAATTTTTTCTCTGAGTATGACATCTCTTTTATTCCATGAGAAGAGAATTTTTTGGCTAATTCTTTGGATGTATCAACAAGAAATTTCAGGATACCCATGCTGCCAAAACTCAAGTATGATGTAGAAGTCAAATACAGGCCTTCTATACCAGATAATGTCAAATATTGGAAGGTGTTTGAAGATGATTTAGAACTTAAATTTTTTCTTGAGTCTATTGATGAATTTGTTGCATTACACATTGATCAGGATCTTGATTCTGAAATTAGTCCACATGCTGATGTTTTCCTTAACAAAATTTCTAATCATCATATCGTGCGGCTACCTAGCAACCATATTCCAAAAGGACTAGTTCCTTTGGAAAAATTATTTGATGAAAATGATGTGGAAGTAAAAGGGAAAGTGTCTACTAACAATGCTGATATAACTGAGTGCAATTTGGGAATAGAGAAGGATCCAAAATATGTCAAGTTGTCAAGCAGCCTATCACGAGAGCAGGGGGATGAATATGTCAAATTGTTGAAGGAGTTTGCTGATGTATTCGCATGGAATTACAAATATCTTCAAACTTATGGCACAAACATTATAGAGCACAAGATTCCATTAAAAGAAGAGACTAAGCCCTTCAGGAAAAAGTTGAGGCAAATCAATCCTATGTTACTGCCTGTCATGGAGAAGGAGATAAAAAATATTTTAGATGCAAAAATTATTGTTCCTTTGAGATATTTCGAATGGGTGGCTAATTTGGTCCTCGTGAGGAAAAAGAATGGAGAAATCAGAATTTGTGTCGATTTCCCGAATCTATACAGAAGCTCTAAAAAGGATAATTACCCTTTGCCCAAGATGGAGCATATATTACAGAGGGTGACAGGTGCAGCTCGGATGTCTATGGTTGATGGTTTTTCTAGCTACAACTAGATTTCGGTTTTGCCAGAGGATAGAGAGAAGATGACTTTTACCACTTCTTGGGGTACATTCATGTACGCCAAGATTCCCTTTGGTTTGATGAATATGGAAGAGACCTTTCAGCGAGATATGGACATAGAATTTATTGGAGAGAAGGACAAGTTTGTTTTTATCTACTTAGATTACATAACCATGTTCTCTCAATCTGATAAGTAGCACTGTGATCATTTAAGAAAGGTTTTCTTAAAATGCAGAAAATTTGGCCTCTCTTTGAATACGAAAAAGTCATTGTTCGCCATGAAAGAAGGAAAATTATTGGGGCATATCATGTCAGCTGAAGGAGTGAGGATTGATTCCAACAGGGTTGAATCCATACTAACCTTAGCACTGCCTAGATCTAAAAAGGAGGTTCAATCTTTTCTAGGAAAGGTTAATTTCTTGAGAAGGTTTGTGTCAAATTTTGCTGAGTTGCTTAAGTATATCACAACCATGTTGAGGAAATATAATGAAATCAAGTGGACTACTGAGGCTTTTAGTTCTTTTGATCAAATAAAGAAAGCTTTGATGGAAGCCTCGGTCCTAGTCAGCCCAGAGTACTCCAAGGACTTTCTTATTTTTCCTTTTGCCTCTTTTGATACAGTAGCAGCAGTTTTGTTGCAGAAGAACTCTGAAGGCTTAGAGAAGCCCATTGCCTTTTTCAGTCGATCTTTAAGAGATGCAGAATTAAAATATGACATTATGGATAAGCAAGCCTATGCACTAGTTAAATCTTTTAAGTCCTTCAGAGTTTATGTGTTGCATTCAAGAGTTATTGATTATGTTCCATCAACTGCTGTAAAATAAATTCTTATTCAGCCTAATATTCATGGAAAATGCAACAAATGGATTGCAAAGATCCTTGAATTTGATTTAGAAATCAGGCCTACCAAATTGGTCAAGGGCCAGGGTTTAGCCAAGCTGTTGGCTGAATCAAATTTCTCATCATTAGGAGTAAATTTCATTGGCTCATGTTCAGAAAAACAACAGACTGAATTAAACAACAGAGGTGCTCAAGCTAGCCCTGCATTGGCAAATTGCAGTTGGTACAAGGACATTATATTTTTCTTGTACAATCTACAACCTCCAAGTGGTATGGAAAAGAACAAGGGAAGAGCATTAAAACTCAAATCAATAAAGTATTGCTTGGTTGATCAAATTTTGTATTGGAAGGATCCATTGGGAGTGTTGTTGAGATGCCTAGACCCGCAAGAGGCCCAAAGGATTATGGCTGATTTTCATGACAATTTGTGTGGGGGGCATCATTTTTGGAGGACTATTGCCCATAAGATTCTCAGGGCTAGGTATTTTTGGCCTAGTCTGCTCACAAATATTTGTGCTAAGATCAGAGCATGTGTTAAATGTTAGAAATTTTCTGGAAAGAAGCAGCTTAAGTCTTTGCCATTAAATCCCGTAGCCGTTTCAGGACCTTTTCAACAATGGGGCTTGGATTTTATCAAGGAAATTCATCCCGCTTCCAGTGGCCAACATAGATGGATCTTGACTGCATAGATTACTTTACTAAGTGGATAGAGGCTATCCCTACAAGGAATGCTTCTCACAAGGTGATCATTGTTTTCCTTGAAGACATTATAGTGAGGTTTGGTTGTCCGAATAGAATTGTCACTGACAATGTTGCATCTTTCAAGGCTGAGCCATTGATTTATTTCTATGAACAATATGGGATCACATTGATTCATTTAACCCCTTATTACCCATAGGGAAATAGGCTTGCAGAATCCCCAAACAAAAGTCTTATAAAGATTGTTAAAAGGCTGTTGGAGGATAACAAAAAGCCATGGGATTCAAAACTCAAGTTTTCTTTATGGGATGATAGAGTGACAACAAAGAGGGCCTTGGGCCTTTCTCCTTTCCAGTTGGTGTATGGAGTTGATGCTGTTTTCCCATCTCAACTATCCTTGCCTATGGCAATATTCTTCCAAAATTATTAAGGGAAACCGGATGATATGATCAAGAGGATTCAACAGCTGGTTGAAGTGCAGTAGACCTGGGAGAAGCTAGTAGATAAAGCATATGATCATCAAATGAAGATCAAGCAGACATTCGACAAGAAGGTGAAAAAAGAGGATATCCAATTGGGCGATCTGGTGCTCAAGTGGGATACACCAAGGAAACATAAAGGCAAGAATGGTAAATTTGAAGCTTTATGGATCAGTTCTTTCAAAATATCTGAGGTATTCCCTAATAACACTTTCAAGTTGCAGAATATGGAGAATGTAGAGGTTTTTGGTGGCCCTGTAAATGGGCATTTCCTGAAAAAAGTACTTTGCTTGAGCCTGGAGTGGCTCTTTACATCATTGTAAATATCGTTTTCTTTTATTTTTGTGCTCCAATAACTTACCCCATAGCCCTAGGATAAGGCACTGAATCTATTCATTCTTGGTATCCCACAGGGGGCATGCCATCCCCCATGGAACCAATGTAATCACACTAAGTCGCCTTGGGTCTCTTAGTTTGTTTTTGTTAAAAACAAAAATTAAAAAAAAAAACTTAGATTCTTATTTTCTCTTTAAAATAAATTTCTCATCCATTAAATGTTATTTATGATAGGACCCCTTAGAATGACTAAATCTTTGAGTCATAGCTCATTTGTTGATCCACAATTCAATTTTTGGTCCTTAAACCCTTATGAGCTCATGGTCTATTCTTTATGTCTCCTCTCGTGATTCATCCCTAGGTTGATACCTCCCATGACCAAGCTGATGTGGCACACCTCTCCCCTCACTCATGACCTTGCATGCATACCTCATCACCCCACTCACCTGTCCAATAATTTTTTCGATTTGGAGAGCGCTGTTGACTCAATAGGAATTTCCATAGCGCCTGTCACGTTTATCATTCATCAAGTACAAGTCATGATTTCCATGACTGATACCTTAACCCTTGTTTTCAGTGCCAGAAGTCGGTTGAAATTCTTTCAAAATATATTGCATTTATGATCCTTGGTAACAGTTTCTAAATTTGAAACGTTCAGTAGTGATGTGTTGCGTAAGTTTGCCAGTTCAAAACAGATGATTGCATGTCCACTAAATCCGATGTTGTGAGAGATTTTAGGGCCGAAGTTTCCTTAATATCATCCTAAGATCGCGCTGAGGATCTCAACAGTTGTCAACTTCACAGGTATCCTATGCAACGTCCTTCGCATATTAATTTTCATAGGAGATTTGTGCTCAGTTTTCAGTTTGCTAATCTTGCAGGGTAGTATGGGAGCCATATTTGCATTCCTGTAAACATCTTCACTTGTATCCATAGTCTGATTATTGTTGTTAGTCACAGCCTTTGAAAGTCATAGGCCTGAAATAGCCTATCCTCTGTGTATGCATTGCACTACGTAGAGGCGCTACTCAAACCTCTCTGATTATCCTTTGCTTCTTTTCATCATGTACAAAGAGTCATTTTGGAATTACTTCCTCATAGTCTACACTCTAAAAACCTGTATAAGCCCGAGGGTCCATTTCTCATAGCCAAGTTCATTTTCTAAGAATTTTTAATTTGGAGGGCCATCCTTGTGCATTTGAGACTTGAATTGAATTTTTCTGGTCAATAGCATCCCTTAGAGCCTCTTAAAAACCCTCTTTCTGAGTCATTGAGACCCCTCAGTCGAAGAAAACACACAAAGGTGGCAATATAGTTCGAACAAAGCCTGTGGACATGTTCCTTTTTGACACAAAACCCATGGCAAGGGAAATGTTTCAAAGAGCAGGATCCCTCTCTTTCTACCAGAACAGGAAGAGAGGCCACTCAGAAGTAGCAAAGCAATTTGCACTAAATTTTGATGGCAAGAAAACCAGAGTTGGATATTTGGAATTTGAGGTGACTGAAGCCTCCATCTCAGCTGCAACAGGGATCCCCATTTCAGGAGAAAATTTGTTCAAGGCCATGGTATTGAGTTCACCTTTCGTTAAAGATCTTTTCAATCCTGAATACCAAGCCAATAATTTATCTAAGAGTGTGCCAAGGAATCAATTGATTGACCAGTTTGACATAATGTTGAAAATCATATAGAGATATTTTAGTTGTGAAGGGAGATTTAACACCCTCTATCATTACCACATAAGGTTGTTGCTGCATTTTACTGGTAAGGTTTAGATGAATATTCCATATTACTTGATGAGAAGTATAGGTAAAATGGCAGATAGGGTGCAAGACAAATCCAAGGATGTGGACTCTAGTCTTTTCCACTTTGAACTTATCACGATGCTTGTCTCTGAAGAGTTGGGAAAGAAAGAGATCTCCTGGGAGAATTTTTTGGTCACTTCTCACTTCAAGATGGAGCCAAAACCTACTCCCCAATCACATATTGTAGGCTCTTCATCACCTACTTATACTAAAATAGGGATCAACAAGAAGAGAAAGGGTAGAGCCCCTGTTTCAAAGATCAATAAGTAGGTTAGTGAAGCTGAGGAGGAAGTCTGCCCTTCCCCCGCACAGATATTTCTCACCACCACCTCCACCAGGGTTAGAAGAATTTCCATCTTCTACCAAGGTGACATCAAAAAAAGGGAAGAAGCTTCTCTTTCCCTCTCCTCCTCCTGTAGTTGAAATCAAAGGTAAAAGACCTTTCACTAGGTCATCAATTCCTAAGGGGGATTTCAAAGCACAACCTTTACCAGAAACCCCTTTACATAAGAAGAAAGGGAAAGACATTGAAAAAGATGTAGAGGAGAAACAAGAAACCCCTGTACAAAAAATCAAGGGTAAAGTTACGAAAAGACCTTTGGAGAAGGAAGATGAAATCCCTGTGAAGGATTGTAAAAAAACTATGAAGAATAAAGAAAAGGTTGTCGTGAAAGAGAAGAAGCATAAAGGAAAAGGTTTTGAGGATATGGATGAAACATGAAAGGAAACTCTTGTATAGATAGAAGAAAAGGATGAGAAGAAGCCTGTTGAGACTGCACATGTCCCCAACCCCCTTGGCAGCCGGACCTACAAAATACTTATTAAGTAGCTTAGGGATGCAAGGAGAGAAATAACTCATCTCAAAGAAGAAGACAAGGTCAACTTGGCTCAGATGAATGAGCTCATGATTGGCTATAACCATACCCTAGACTTGGCAAGGTTCGCAGTGAGAAAGGATCTGCCTCTTCGTAAACAACTGAAGAATCTTTACAGACATAATAGGGGTTTCCACTCTTAGAATAGGAAGCTAAAGGTAGAACTATCACATTTCCAAGATGAAGTAACCCAAAAGAATTTACAGGTGTTGGTTGAGGCTGCCACTGAAGATGACAAACCAATAGCTAAGGAGAGCACAACTATCCTGAAGAAGCCTACCAGTGCTAAGAATAAAAAGTCTATTGAGTTAGTTGGAGAGATTCTTTCCACCAGAAAGAGTGTGAGGCTAAGTGTTAAAATGACAAAGTAGCTGCTAGTGGTAGACCACATTTTTGAGAGTTGTTCCTTGTTGGGAAGGTTTACTGATATGCACATACTAAGTTTTTCCACCTATATAGGCTTCTATATGTTTAGCTATATGAATTTTGGATTTTTTTGCTAAGTAGTAGCTTCACTCACTGGTAAAAGCACCTAGGTAAATTGATTTGTCATCATGGAAGGACAACAACAACTCTACACACGTTCATAAGTCAAGGACGCTGCATTTTTGGCAGAGCTACCCAAGCCCTTATGCAGACACAGCGTAGGTGGTGATGCATAATATTTTACAGAATGCAGAATTGTCATATAGGCGCAACCCACAGGCGTTGCGTAATATCTTACAGAGAGCAGGTTCACACACAGGCCCTACTCAATTTTGCAACAGAGGACAAATGTAGCCGCATATATGCAGCACAGGGGTGCTACCCATAGGCACTACCTTCTCTCCTTGTTTTATTTTAGGGGGTGCTACATATAATTTCTACCCAAGGGAGTAGCCAGCAAACACTAGGGATCTAGGAAGACTAAGCCAACAATTTTGGATAAGTTAATAATGGAATAAATGACAGAAGTAGCAGTTGGCATGCAGAGGACAACTAGAAGATCCAAAGGGACACATGGAAAAACAAGAGTTGAGTAGCAAAAGAGGATCAAAACAATTAAAAGCATGATTGGGTTTAGTCGCCAACATTTCCCCGTTTTATAGGATAGGCTGTTATCTTAGTTGTTAGAATAAATAAATGTTTTGAATTTTTTAAGGAAAATAGTCTATCTCGTACCTCCAGTTGTTTCCTCCCTTTCTTGTTATAAATAAAAAGATGAATTGCTTTAATGGGTTTGGATGGTAGAGCAAGGCTCCCAAGAGACTGTAATATTTTTGATAAAGTGACTGTGATCTAGTATGTACTCGACTTAAGAATTTTTGACTAATAGAAATCAACTCCTATTTCATACTATTTGCTACTGATGTTAAATGTTCATATTTGAATTCTTCATATGGATGACTATGGTAATGATATGATGGATGTTTGATCATTTTATTGTCATGGTGTTTATTTAGCTCCTTAGTTTCTAATTTCAAGAAGATCTTGTTTTAAGAAACTTTCTTCCTTTGGGCTTTTGTGGACCTGAAGTTTGTAGTAGCTCTTACATTCCCCTCATTTAAGTCTTCTTTCTACCCACGTTTACTCCTAAACTATTGGTTGAAATTAGTCAAGACCTTATTTGTTGTTACATGTTAGCCCTGTTTCTGAGTGAGGATATTATCATTTCGAGTTTTTCCATTCGACCTTTCAAAAAACATTCATACTTTCACATATCATCTGATGGGTACTGATCTTACCTTCCTTGCAATCAGAAGGTCACTACTAGTGCTACCAGAGCAAACACGACAATTTTTTTTAGTTTTACCGATTGCAAACTCAGCTCTATATCTATTCCAAGTTTATTTGTTGGAGTGTGTATGATCTGGAAAATCATTTAAAATAAAATTTTGCTATTTCGTCATTCGGAGTTTACTTGTTCAAAGTGCGTGGATTTATTTTGTTCTTCCAAACGCCGAAACCCAGAATTGTTGGACCCACAGCTTAATCACATTTTGCGATTTGGCAATCAATGTTCCATTTTATTTTTTTTGCATCGAGCGTTTATAAATTCCGAACCTTGAAACCCAAATTCGTGGGTCCAAAACTTATGCACATTTTGCGTTTCGGGAATTCATGCTGTGTTTCGTTGTTGGTGTTTGGCATTTGTAATTACCAAATCCCGAACCCGGATTGACCTCTGTTTTCTTCAGAAATATGGGATCTTATAAAACATATTTGGTATCGATAACATTTATTATAAAATGGGGATATATGATAATAGAGAAATGGTGTTATATAAAAAGGAACTAATAACATTTACTATATATGATATAGTTATGAAACAATTTATATAGTAAGTAAATGTTTCATAATTTTCGTGATATGGTTTTCACTTTTATTTATTTATTTTTAAAGCAAAAAATATACTACTTCAAATTGTTAGTGAAACCATATATTAGCAAACCAAATGATTTTGGTTGTTAAAATTGTTAAAAGTCTTGGTGAATTTGAAATGGTATTAGTATTTAAAATGAACTATGGATTTTAAAGATTTAATGAAGATTTAGCACATAGAAATAAATCAATTAGAATGTTGACTTTACCATGAAATTAAAACCAAGTAATGGATGTGGAAAAACAACTTAAATTGTTAACTTGTTTTCACATTAGTGAGACTTTTAATTGAAAATATGATGCAAGGATTAAGACCATATATGATTACTTACACAACCTTGAGAAGAGAAAGTTAATTAAAAGACACCCTAGTGAGAATGACCTTATGTTTTAGAGATGAATGAGTGATTGAAAATATATAAGATGGATTTAAGCTAATTATTGAGTTGAAGAATCTTAAGTCATAATTAATGGTTATTGGGTTGTTGCTCTGAGGATGTTTCTTCTTGAAGAGGGAAAGAATGGTTTACCAAGAGACTTACCATGACACATATTAAATAGAGTAGGAAATTCCAAAGTTCAGCATATGATATGAAGAGTGGGATATAAGCAATTTATTCCCTTACAATATAGGAATGACCCAAAATGAACATATGATTAAACTCATAGTCACAAAAGCGAAAAAAACACTTATAGGAAAAGATAAAAAACAACTTATAATTAGTCTAAAAGGGGTTGATGATCCGGATTTATGTAGGAACACAATGAAATATAGAAATACACATAAACACGAAGATGCAGCGGAAATAAGACTTCATTTCATTAATAACAAATGACTGAAATATGCTTACAGACAGAATGGAAATAAACTAGCTAGGGTGCTGGTAGCTTATCTCTGAGAAGAAATGTGGTAGCTACTGGCCTCTGAACCCTATTACAATGAGGCTCGAAGGCCTATTATTATTGAGAAACAATGGAAAACCCTAAACATCCAAAGACCCAACCCTAGGAGATGAAAYGCCAAGACTATGGGCCCCGTTTGGGTAAGTTGGTACATCAACTTCCCGGGGACGTAACTTTGGCATACGATCTCTGTTTGACGCGTTCCATACCTCGTTAGAAAGATCTATCCAGGGACTACAACTTTTGGGTGAGAAACATCAATCTATGATTCATGTTGCTCCCTGTTTTCCCAAAAAACATCGTTTAAGGCCTCAAAACGGCTCCAGAAGTTGAGGACCCAAAAAACTGCTAAAAGTAGTAAACTGTGTGGAAACTGAAAAACTAAAAGATGCAATGGTGGGGGTCCAAGTGGAATAGGTGGGTGGCCACCAATATCCACCTGGATCATTCCTCCCCCCTTAGGAAGCAATGGTCCCCATTGCGTTGAGTTCCTCCATGA